>JAAOMT010000514.1:129999-244400 GCA_016748015.1 Geosiphon pyriformis | reverse complement strand
AAATTTTGGGCATTATACATTTAGATGTCCCAAGAGTTTTGACCATTGCAAGAAGAGCCAGAACTCTTATACAAAGATTTGGTCTCTTGGATACAAAGCTTATTTCGCCTCAAGTACTATATACTCTATCCACAAAAGACTTCAACAAACTAGTTAGTTTTGAGTTAGACAAAACCCTTCACATAGACTATCCCATAAATAGTTTGATTTCGCCAGAGCTCAATCTCTTTGGAGAGGATGATGTTATGGTTGAAACACATAGTTTTTATTAATTATCACATGTATTAACCAATGATGTCATATAATTAGCCATCCTATTTTTAGATAGTGATCATTGACCTGATCAATGACCTGACCGTTGACCACTTTAGATAGCTATATAAGCGATGATTCCTTTAACTGTAGAAAGACATGATCAAAGTAATGAAATAAACAATATTAATTACTTCCTCTCATAATCGCTTATTCCCCTTTCCTTACCTTCAAGTATCTACTTGTTGGCATTCACGTATCTTATCTTTTCCCCTTCTTGATTTGTATTTATTAGAATTAGCCTGAGAAGCAATTGGCTTGTTCTTGTAACTCATTGAATAAAGAAACGATTGAAAAGCACAACAATACCTGTTATTAATTCTAAGAATCGCCAAGTTGAGGCATAGAATAATAGCAGTGGTGTTATCTTGTTGACAATCACGGACTATTTCTCTATCTTTAGATTTAAGAAAAGATTAGCAACTGTGATTTTTATGAGACTGATCACGCACATTGAATTCCTACTTATTCAATTCGCTCCCTTATTGTAATTCCTTCTTTGTTTATTTCTATCACCATACAATACTGTTCTCCCTTGCTATCTGTTAGCTTGTTACTTCAACCCGTAACAGTAGTTTACCAAAAGAGTAAAAAGACAATGTTGGACCCTAACAACTGCACTTATTAGTGCAGAGAAGAAAACTTACAATTATGGAAAACATTACAATTGATGAAAAACAAACTCTGTGCCTTATAACCAAAAAACTCAATGGGTAAATTCACATTCAGAAATAGATCTTCAGAAACTGATAACACTGACATGGCAGAAAAAGCAGACAACTTTAAAAGATAACCCAAAAATAGAGCACCAAACATTATTACTATATCCTGCCAAGTTTATCTATAACACCAGCTACTTAGGCTTTGCAAATTAAAAAAATAACATTACTATTGTCAATGAATCTAGCTTGACAAGAATATTTGTTGGTTTTTAATGTTTTTTTTTTAGAATTAAGAATTTGCAAAATTTTTTTTAAATTGTAGATGAATCATTAGCTTGCTAAAAATAATATGAGCTAGAGTTTTCATAAGATCTTAACAATAAAATACCAGATTTTTGTATTATCTTTGAGAATTTCAACTTTGAAGAATTTTTAAAAACTTTAGTCTTTGGTAACTTATTGTTATTAGCAGTAGAAATTGAGACTTTGTTGAAATTTAGGGCAAAATTAATCTTAGTTTTTTTCTTTTTTTTTTGTAAATTCAGAGAAGTTGATAGTTAATTTATCTATGTTGTTACTTATAAAAAAGTAGAAAAAACAGATAGAAAAATAAATTAATAGAAAAATAATACTTAGTGAGTGAACATAATATCAGAAATTATGACACATTACTCAATAATATGTATATTGTTAGTAAATTATAATATACTGCTTAGCAATATACATATTGTCAGAAAATTATGGCATATTGCTTAACAATGAACACATTGTTGGGCACATTGCTCAAGAAAATATAAGATCTTATATAATAAGAAATATGTATATATAGCAAAATTATTAGAAACAAAAAAGACAAAATCAATACCAACAATTAGTTAGAACTTATTAATTATTCAATACTCTTCTTTTTAAAAAGTAGTTTTCTATAACTTAAAGTAAAATTAAATTATATCTCAATAAAATATCAATTATTATTTAAATCTATGTTATTATTATTTGATTAAGAAATATTAATCATTTTTACTCTATTAATATAGAGTGTTGATAGAATTTAACACTTAACCATACTAAATCAATAGCTTTTGATTATAGTTATAATAAAATAATAATTTCTTATTTTTTTTTTTTATTTTTTTTTTATTTTTTTTATTTTTTATTTTAATTTGTTTTTATTTTTTGTTGTTTGCTCAATTAATTAAAAAGATTAAATACTAAGTATTTAACATCAAAAATAGCTTAGTAAAAGACCCAGAAATGAATGTAAAAATTTAAAAATAGCTTATCAGAAGAGCACAATTATCAAATTAAACCAGTCATCATGCTAAAGAAAAAAATTTATGAAAGAAACCATCAATTAAATCTTTGTTCATTATATAAAAAACTTAACCAAAACCTTTAGACTCCAAAATCTTCAGAAATTACTATTATTACCAAGTTATTGAGCACTAAATTACAGGTTTATTATTTGTTCTAACACTCTAAATAATTATCTGTAATAATGTCATGGTTATTATTAATTAGATTAAAAATATAAAAAAAATTTTTTTCTAATTGGCTTGTATTTTTATCTTTTAAAGGTGCATTTATCAATTTAAAAGCTAATAAACAGTGGTTTTAACTAAAAAATTTTCTTTAAAAAAATTAATATCAGCATAATTAGGTCTTTGATTAAAAATATTATTATTGTTGAATTTGTTATTCTGAATATTATTGTTTTTAGAAACTGGAAAAGAAAAAAAAAATTGTTGCAGGTCTTTTAAAAAATGTTTAGTTAATCTACAATAATAATACACAAATGGATCACAATTTTGCTGTCTTTAATATGGTGGTTGTTAAAGCTAATTAAAGCATAATTTAAATTTAAGTCTTTGTAATTGCTGGTTATCTCTAACTGTTTGTGCCAAAGGCTTTAATACCCAAACAAAATTAGCTGTAAGTCTATTTATTAATTGTTTATTTGGATTTTGAGTTTAAATAGCAAAAAAAATAGCAGCTATTTGAAAAGCAGAAGCCATAATAAAAGCAAGAAAAAAAACTAAAAAAATAAATTCTAAATGTATTCTTTGGTTATCTTCAATTTTTTAAACAAGTTTAATAGTTATATTTATAGTAAAATTATTTTTTAAAACCAAAAAAGACCAAAAAACATATAATAGATCAGTTTTTAATTTTTTTGTAAAGAAGTAAATTTTTTGTTTTTCTGTTCAGTTTTTTTCAGAATTTACCTATTTGATTAACTTTCTTATTGCTTTAGCATATTTAGTTATTATATTTTTTGGGCCTTGGATTCTTTTTTCAATTTTATGTGCCACTTGGATATTAAGATTGAAGTTCTGAATTTTTTTCAAATCAGATAATAAAAAATGTGTTATTTTTTCTAGTATTTGCTAATATCTATTTAATAATTTTTTAATGAATATTAGTATTGGTTTTTTGTGAAAACCAAATAGCAGAAGAGTCTTAAAGATAACCACCAATAATTTGGAACTTGTATTCAGTATTATATTAATTAACAGTTGCTGCTTTTTCAAAATTATTTAATTATTTAATTGGATTTTATATATTATTTTTGAATAAAAGTAGTAGTGTGTTGTTTCTTTGCCTTAAAACAGTTTGTATATCTTAAAAACAGCCAGAATATTTATTTGTATAAGGTTAACAGTCATTGGTTTAGAAACAGCTGTTTGTGTAAAATAATTTAATTTACTTAAAAAAAGATCAAAAACAAAAGCAGTTTGGTAAATTTCTTCTTTTTTTCAAAAAAAGTTCTAATTAACTAATGAACAACAATTCAGATATGGATTTAATGATTTAAATATTCGAAATCAGAAGACTGTTGGTCAAAAATTGTTAAATATAAAAGTTAATTAATATAGTTGTTTTTTTTAAGAGTTTTTTCAAAGTAAACTTAATTAAAAAAAATAGATTATATAGATTGTATAGGTTTTAGTTAAATACTTGTTTAAAAACCAGTTTTAAAAATCTTGGAATTGTCTACTAAATTGTTTTTTAACAGAAAAACAGATCAAGCAAGAAAACAGAGAATTAAGTTCAATAAAATTTAGGTTGTTTTTATTGTGTACTGCAAAGTATTTTTCTGATTGTTATAGTAAGTATAAATAATTACTTATATAATAAAAAACAAAGTGAATTTTAACAACTTCCCAAGAAATACTACTTTTATATTATAAATTAGAGTAACAAGTTAACAAATAACAAAAGAAAACAAAATTATAAGGTAATAGAATAGATCAAAAAAAATTCAAATTCAAAGAACAAATTAAATTCAATAAATGAAATTAGTCTTATAAAATATTTCAGTAGCTATTTTTTTTAAAAAATAACTGAAAAATCTAAAGATAAAGGAATAGTTTATACTATCAAAAAATAATAACACACTAGTATAATTCTATGTCTTATGTTAATGTTTTTAGAATTTAATATCAAGTATCAGATGTATTTTTCGATTATATTTTATTTAATAATTTTTAAATACTACAATTATACAGATCAGAAAAAAGTAAGTAAATGCCAACAAGCAATTTTTTATTCTAAAATGTTCAAATACTTGAAAGTAAAAAATGAGAAAAAGAAAAACAAGTAATAAAAGAAAAATTAAATTAATAAATATTGTTTTATTTTTTTTGATTTTTTACATGTTTTTTTATAGCTAAGAAATTTATTGCTTATATAGCTATTAAAAATAATCAAAGATTAGGTTAATAATTAAGTTATTAATCAAATCAATGATTACTATTTAAAAATAGGGTGGCTAATTATATAATATTAATGGCTAATTTATAAAAACAAATAGTTTTAACAGATAATAAAAAAAAAAGTTATTTTTTTTTTAATATCTTAATTTTAGCTTAAAATCAATTTTATCATTGTTATTCATAAAAATTAAGAATTATAATAATAAGTAAAATAGCCAATTAGAAATAGGTATAGTAAAATAAGGAATTGCAAGATTCCAGAATTCTAGAATTTTTTTTAAAAAATTGCAGGATTCCCAAGAATCTTATATAACACAAATTATGTAGATATAGCAAGAGTATTAAAAACAGAAAAAAACAAAATTCGACTCAAATAAAACAGTAGCTAATAATAATTACTTACTTCTATCTTTCCTTTTAAAAAATAATTTTTTATAACTTAAAATAAAAACTTATTAATATTAATAAAATATCTAATTAGCATCAAACTTATGTTATTATTACTTGATTAAGAATATTAATTACTTTTGTTACTATCAACATGGAGTGTTGATAGAATCTAATACTTAATCACACTAGATTAATAGCTTTTAATTACAATTATTGACAAAATACTAATTTTTTATTTTTTATTTTTATTTTTATTTTTTTTATTTTGTTTTATTTTTTTGTTGTTTACTAATTGATTAAAGAGATTAAGTGTTGAGTAATTAACATCAAGAATAGTCTAGTAAAAAACCCAAAAACAAAAGTAAAAATTTAAGGATAGTTTATTAAAAAGGCATAACTGTTAAAATAAACTAGTTATTATATTAAAGAAAAAAATTCACAAAAGAAATCATCAATTGAATTTTTGTTTATTATACAAAAAACTTAACCAAAACCTTCAGAAATTACCAATATTACCAGCTATTAAGCACCAAGTTACGAATTTGTTATTTGTTTTAATATTTTAAATAATCATTTGTAATATTATATATATTTGTAAACTATTTCAATAAAATTTTTTTATTCAAATTACTTATATATAATTTAAATATTTTTCTTTTTTCTTTTTTTTTGTAAAGCAGCAACATTGAAAATTAATTATTTGGAAATAGATTTTATAATAGTTTGGTAAAAAAAAAGTTTTCTTTAAGTTTAAATATTAATTTTATTTTATTAGCTTACTAAAAAAATAAAAAGATAATATCAGATTTTAATAACTATGCTCACTAGCTCAGAAACAAATATAACTACAACAGCCCAATTAAAAAAATCAAAACTCTGTGTTTTATAACAAAAAAACTTAGTAAATATAACTTTAGATAAGAAAGATTTTAGAAATTAATAATTAATATAGTCAAAAAAACAATCATATCTATATTTAATTAGTTTTTATTATTAAATTACAAGCACCAAAAGTTACAATCTTATCCTATTAATTTTATTTATAATAATAGTTATTAGTTTAAAAGTAACAATTTTTGTAAAAAAATCTAATTTATTTAAAAAAAAATTAAATATAAAAACAGTTTAAAAACTTTTTTTTTGTTTTAAAAAAAGTTTAAATAGTTAATAAACAGCTGTTTAAAAATAAATTTAATAATTTAGATATTTAAAATTAGATAATAATTGTTTAAAAATTATAAAATATAAAAATCAATTAATATTATTGTTTTTTTTTTCAAAAAAATCTTCAAAATAAGCTTGATTAAAAAAATATATAATATAAAAAGTATAATATTTAATTAAATATTTGTTTAAAAAGCGAGGTTTAAAAATTTTGAAATTGTTTATTAAATTAATTTTTAATAAAAAAGCAAATTAAGTAAAAAACAAAAAATTAATTTTAATAGATTATTTTTATTATGTAAAATGTTTTTTTAATTGTTATAACAGATATAAATAATTATTTATATAATAAAAAGCAAGTAAATTTTAATAACATTATTTTTATATTATAAATTAAAGTAATAAATTAATAAATAACAAGAAAAAAATTATTAAAAATAATAAAAAATTTAATATATATAATTAATTTTAAAATTATTTGATTTTTTTCAAGAAATTTGAAGATAAAAAAATAATTTATAATTGTTAATAAATAATATTACTGTTTATTATTTTATGTTTTACTTAATAATTTTTAAAATTAATAACAGATATTATGTTTTTTAATTTTATTTGATAAATTATAAAAGCATTTAAAATTTTTTAGACTAATTTTAATAATATAAATTAAAAAAAGATGTAAATATTAACAAATAATTTTTTATTTACAAATATTTATATATTTAAAGATAAAAAATTAAAAAAAAATAAACAATATAAAAAAAATATTAAATATGTAATTATTATTTTATTTTTATTTTTATTTTTTAATAATTATTATCTAATATTATTAACTAATATATATATTAAAAATCATGATTTTTAATTATAACAATATTAAAACAAAAAAACAATAGAATAAAAATTTTGATTTCAAATTAAATAATATATTTTTATTTATCAAATACTTAAAAATAGAGTTTATAAATTACAATTAAAGACAAAGTTTTAAAAAAAATTAACACATAATAATTAAAACTATTTTATATTAACTTATTATTATTAATATTTATATTATATAATAAATATTAATTAAATCAAATAAGATCTTATAAAATCTAGAACTAATAATTATTATTGAACACAATTTATATTAAAATTAATAAACAAAAAAATATATAATTTTTAACAAAATATGATTAAAATAAAAAATACAATAAAAATAAAAATTATAAATAATATTTATTTAATTGTTTAACTATTATATAAAACACTATAAAAAAATTCAATATAGAAATATTTATAGTAGTAAAATAATTAAATATAAAAATATTTAAATATTTAAAAAATAAAAAAATTTTAAAACAAAAAAATTTAGTTTATATTAATTACTAATAAAACAAACAGACAATTATATTAAAAATATAATTAAAAAATAAAAAAGTTTTAAATAATTCAATTATTATTATATAATCTAAAAAATTAATAATTACAAATTTAAAAAATAAAAAAAACAATAATTATTAATTATTATAATTTAAAATAACAGTTAAATATTTAAAAAAAAATTTCTTTCTCTTTTTTGTTCCAAATTTGTAAAAAGAGTCAAACATTTTTTAAAAGAAGTTTTTACAATTCAGTATGATAAATCTAAACCATTTTTGCTTAATTATAAGGTCATTGTTGGCTGTAGTATTGTTATTATAAAGAAAGCTGTTAAAGGTTTTGGTTTTGATATTGTTAATAGAAGTGTTGCCTCTAGAAAAAAGAAAAAAAAAGGTGTTTTTAAAAATGGTACTGCTTATGAGGTGATTTTATATGAAAAATTAATTGGGTGTTTTTAGACATCTGAAACTGGTGATACCACCAAATCTGATAGTATTGACATAAAAGAAAAGTTTTTGGTCGAAAAAACAAGTGTGAATTATAGTAAGAGTAAAGTTCTGGAAGAGAAAAATACAAACCAAATACCAAAGGAACTTAAATTGGTTACTAAAAAAACTTTGGGCAAATCTTTAGGCAGGATCAATTTTCTGAGCAATAATACTAATAATAACATTTTTTTGGATAGTCTTGTGGTTTTTTTCTCTTCTCTGAAAAATCTGGTGAATGTGTTAGTTAGAAAATCTTTTGCTTTAGATATTAGTCTGAACAATGTTGTTAAAAAGTCAATTCAGGAAAAGTTTGTGGTTGTTAAAAAATTATTTTCAAAAGTTAATGGTTTTAGGGAGGCATCTACTTCTTTAAAATTTGCTGAAATTATCAAAGTGACATTTATTTCCAAATCTAGCTTAAAACAGACTACTAAAAAAGCAAAGGAAGTGAAGATCCTGGTAAATACCAATCTCGAAAAATCTGCTGGTTGTTCAGATTGGGCTGTGATGATAAAAAAAATTCCAGTTGGAATGTCAACTAAAGCTGTATGCACTGTGCTGTCCAAATTTGGATTAATTAAGTCAATCAAAATACAGTTGATGGGACTTTAACAAAAGACTGTAGTTAAGTTTAAGCAATCAGATCATGCTAATTTGGTCACAGCAAAGTGGTTTATCTTAATTGGGAAAAATGCCATGCATGTTGCTAAGTCTAATAAAAACAAGAAATCTTGAAATGAAAGAGATAATCATAAAGCATTGTTTTATACTTTGCCAATAAGGACAAATGCACATGATATTTGGGATTATATTAGCTTAGTGGATGGAAAGACTTGTGTTATCAATTATTATTCAGTTACTTATGCTTAGTATTACTCATAGAATATAGAAATTATACATTAATATATAAAGTAGCCAATTAAAATAAAATGTAGTAAAAGTGGAATTGCAGGATTCCTCTTAGAAGAATTGCAGAATTGCAGAATTACAGGATTTCAGTATAAAAAATTGCAGGATTTCAGAATTCCTCTTGAAGAATTACAAGATTTCAGAAATTTCAGGATTCTTGGCTAAAAAATTGAAAAATTCAAGAAATCTTGTATAATGAAATTTATGTATATATAGCAGTAATATTAGAAGCAAAAAAGACAAAATCTATAGTTTAGAACCTTTAGTTTCAATTTTTCCATCTATTTTTTCATGCAATAATATTCTATAATTTAAAATAAAAACATTAAACATCAATAAAATACTTATTACTATTACAATCTATCTTTTCACTATCAACAATTTATGTTGATAATTGCTAATACTTAACTATATTGAACCAATAGTTTTTGATTATGGCTATTGACAGAATACTAATTCTTTTTTGCTTTAGCTTAGTTTTTTATTTTTATTTTATTTTTTTTGTTTTGTTATTATTTACTAATTGATTAAAAGATTAATATACAGAGTTACTAATGTTAAAAAAATTGGTAAAAAACCTGTAAAACAAAAGTAGAACACTCATTATTGAGGATAGCTTACCAGAAGAATTACCAGCCACCATGCTAAGAAAAAAATTTGACAGAATTGTGATTCTGGGAAGTTATAGATAAACAGCTATTGAATCTTTGTCTATTATACAAAAAATTCAACCAAAATTTTCAGATATCAAATCTTCAGAAACCAACATCATTATATCAATTGAGCACCAAGTTATGGGTTTATTATTTATTCTATTTACTCAAATAATTACCTATAACATTAGACCAGGTGTATAATTGTTTGTTTTGACTTTGCAACTTCTTTAGATGCTGTTATGGAAACCATACTGGTGCTACAAAATGCCAATCTACATTGGTCTCAGTTGGGCTCTGCCAAATGTGCTAAGTATGAAAAATTAAATCACATATCATTAGACTGTATTTCTGGTGAAAAAAATTCTTTTGGTGCTCTCTCTTATAAGATGCTGTTACAGGTGATTATTTGGAGTCTCAAATCAAATAACAAACTTGTAACTTGGTGTTCAATTAATATAATAATGTTGGTAATTTCTGAAGGTGGGTTTTCTGAAGGTTTTGGTTGAGTTTTTTGTATAATAGACAGAGATTTAATTGATAGTTTTCTCAATAGTCTCTTGGAATTACAATTCCATCAAATTTCTTTCTCAGTATGGTGGCTGGTAATCCTTTTGGTAAGCTATTCTCAAATCTATGAGTGTTCTACCCTTGTTTCACAGGTCTTTTACCAGTCCCTATGATGTTTGTAACTTCAGTGCTTAATCTTTTACTCAATTAGTAAATAATAACAAAAGAAAAGAAATAAAAATAAAAGAAATAAAAAATAAAAAATAAGAAATAAGCCAAGGCAATTCAAGTTAGTATCCTGTCAATAGCCATGATTGTTCCAGCATGGTTAAGTATTGGATTTTATCAATATGAAGTGTTGATAAATAGAAAAGTGATTATATTTTCAAACAAATAACAATAACATGGATTTGAAGAATTGGAGAGATTTTTTATTTATATAATTTTATTTTGATTAATAGCAACTATCCTTGAAATAAGGGTTAATAAATAGAGAAGAAAGGAGATTGTTCTAAATTAATAAAACTCTTTTTCTGCTTTTAACACTTTCACTATATATATATAATTTATGTTATATGAGATTCCTTGAATTTCTTAATTCTCTAGCCAGGAATCCTAAAATTCCTGGAATCCTGCAATTCCTTTAAGAAGAATTCTGGAATTCTGGAATTCTGCAATTTCTCATACAAGAATTCTGAAATTTCTGGAATTTTGCAATTCCTCTGAGAAAAATCCTGGAATTTCACATTTACTACGTTTCTTTCTGATTGGCTAATTTATATGTTAATATACTTCCTATATTCTATGAGTAACATTATTCCCTCCTTTAATATTGAACTTCTGTGAAATTTTCTAAATCTCTTTTTTGTATCAATGTTGTTGCTGTAATTTCTATTGCTATTTGTAAATCTAATTTTATACATGACTGGGATTTTTAACTATAATGATCTGTCCAGAATATCCACATTCAAATCTTGTATCTGTATTATGTGTATGTTCAAACATAATGTTTTTATTATTATCACTGAATTTAGTTAATTCCTGCTCTATTGTAAGATCTAAAAGCATGATATATTGTTTGGTGTTTGAAATGGAGTTTGAATTGTTGTTGGCAGAGTTTGAATTGTCATTGTCATTTAGCAGAGTTTGAATTGTTGTTGTTATCAGTGGAGTTTGAATTATTGCTGTCATTAGTGGAGTTTGAATTATTGCTGTTATCAATAGAGTTTGAATCAAGATTAAGTTCCAATTCTGATTCCCATTTGTTCTTACTGATTGGCTCTTTTTTGAATATATAATGCATAGAAGTAGATTGTGACTATGTCTCAATATTCTGACTTAGGACTGTTAAGTGAGTTTTTCTGATTTATTGGTACTGTGAAAATTAGGTTTTATTGGGTTATTGGAGGTAAATTTTCTTGTATAATAGCAGAGTTTGAAATTTATCAGACTTCAAATGTTTGGGGTTTTAATAATCGAATTTTGAATAAACAGAGTTTTAATTTAATGAGTTTTTAACAAATTTATCAACAGTAATTTTCAAATGTTCAGGGTTTTAATGATCAGGTTTTGAATAATCAGAGTTTTAATTTAATGAGTTTTAATAAATTTATCAATGGTAATTTTTGAATGTTTGGAGTTTTAATGATTGGGTCTTGAATAATCGAAGTTTTAATTTAATAAGTTTTTAATGAATTTATTAATGGTAAGTTTTGAATGTTCAGAGTTTTAATGATCGGGTTTTGAATAAACAGAGTTTTAATTTAATGAGTTTTTAATGATTTTATCAATGGTAATTTTCGAATGTTCAGAGTTTTAATAATCAGATCTTAAATAATCAGAGTTTTAATTTAATGAGTTTTTAATGAATTTATCAATGGTAAGTTTCAAATGTTTGGGGTTTTAACAATCAGGTTTTGAATAAACAGAGTTTTAATTTAATGAGTTTTTAATAATTTTATCAATGGTAATTTTCAAATGTTTGGAGTTTTAATGATTGGGTCTTGAATAATCAAAGTTTTAATTTAACAAGTTTTTAACAAATTTATCAACAATAAGATAAAATAAGGATTTCATGAATCCTAAGTAATTTTCTCTTGTTTTCTCTTGGTCTGCCACTTTTTTGCATGGTTGTTGTTGGTGCTGGTTTTTTGTTGAGTTATATCTTATAGGGAGCACCAAATGTTACAGGTAATTATTTGGGATCTCAAATCAAATAACAAATCTGTAACTTGGTGCTCAATTGATATAATGATGTTGGTAATTTCTGAAAGTGAGTTTTCTGAAGGTTTTGGTTAAGTCCTTTGGATAATAGACAGAGATTTAATTGATAGTTTTCTCAATAGCCTCCTGGAATTGCAATTCCATTGTTACTCATAAAAAGAAAGCAGATATAGAAAAAATAGTAGACCAATAAGAGAGTAGTAGTTAGCATGTGAGCACATTTCTCAGCAATATGGAGCAATGTCAAAAATCATGGCACATTGCTCAGCAATATGGAGCAATATCAGAAATCACAGCACATCACTCAGCAATATAGAGCAATGTCAAGAAGATATGGTACAATGCTCAGCAATGTGAGCATTGCTTGAGAAATTATAGCACATCACTCGAGAATGTGAGCAATCTCATAGAACCCAAATTATGTATATATAGTGGTAGCATTAGAAAAAAAAAAACAGACCTTATAGTTTAGATTTCATCTAAGCAACCTTCTATTTACAAATATCAATAAATAATTATTTACTATCTCAATTCACTCTCCACTATCAACATGAAGTGTTGATAGTAATTGATACTTAACCACACTGGAACAATAGTTCTTGATCATGACTATTGATGGGATATTAACATGCAATTGCTTTTATTTATTTCTTTATTTTCTTTTATTTATTTTTATTTATTTTTTTGTTATTTCTTTGGGTTTACTAAATTGATTAAGAATAAAGCCTGAGATATAAACATTATAGAAACTAGTAAAAGACCCATAAAACAAGGGTAGAACACTCATAGTGTTATGGTTGAGACCTATACTTCTTATTAATTATTACATGTATTAACTACTGATGTCATATAATTAGTCACACTATTTTTAAAAAGTGATCATTGACCTAACCAATGACCTGACCATTGACCTAACTATTGACCTGATCATTGACCACTTTTGATAGCTATATAAACAATGAATCTCTTAGCTGTAGAAAAGCATATAATAACAAGCATCTGAATAATCAAGAATAAATAAAATAACAACTTTCATCTCAATCTTTCTCTTATCACTAATTTCCCTTTTCCTACCTTCAAGTATCTAAACATTTTAAAGATAAAAAATTACTTGTTGGCCTTTTCTTGACATATATAATTGTAGCATTTGAAGATTATTTGAATAAACGTGACTGAAAAGCACAAGTTAATACCTGATATTGAATTCTAAGAGTGCCAACATGAGGCATAGAATTATACCAATAGTGATCAATTGTTGACAGTACGAACTATCCCTCTACCTTCAGATTCTCCAGTTATCTTTGAAAAGAATAAGCAACTGAGATATTTTATAAGACTGATTTTGCACATTGAATCCATACTCATTCAATTTGCTCTTTAAAATTGAAATTCTCTTTGATTATTTCCATCACCCTACAATCCTGTTCTTCCTTGCTATCCATTAGCTTGTTACTCCAACCTGTAACATAAAAGTGGTGCTTCCTGTGAGATTGTCAAAATTCACTTATTCCTTTATTGTATGGATGATTACTCATATCTGCCACAACAATCAGAAGAACACTTTGTAGCACACAACAGAAATGACCTAAATTTTATTGAACTTAATCCTCTGTCCTCCTGCTTGATCTGCTTCCCCATTGAAGAACAATCTAGCAGACAATTCCAAAACTTTTGGAACTGGTTTCTGAATGAGCATTTAGCTAAAACCTATACAATTTATACAACCTATTACTTTGATCAAGCTTATTTTGAAGATGACTTTGCAGAAAGAAAGAACAGTATTAATCAGCTCTTATATTCTACAACTTTTGAACAACAGCCCTCTGATTTCGAATATCTGAATTATCAAATCCATATTTGGATTGCTGCCCATCAATCAACAGTAACTCCCCTTGAAACAAAAGAAAAAAGCTACCAAACAGCCCCTATTTTTGATCTCTTCTTAAGTAAATTAGAGCACTTCACACAAACAGTAACTCCTGAACCAATGGCCCAAAATCCAATGCAAGTAAACATTCTGGCCGCCCTCCAAGGCATACAAACTGCTTTGGGATGAAAAAACAACACCCCACTACCATTATTCAAAGGCAATGCACAAGATCCAATTGAATAGTTGGATGACTTTGAAAGAACTGCTGCAGCCAACCAATATGATGATGAGTACAAGTTTCAAATTGTTGGTGGCTATCTTCAAGGCTCTTCTGCTATCTGGTTTTCACAGAAAACTGATGCTAATGCCCATCAAAGAATTATTAGGTAGATGCCAGCAAATGCCAAAGAAAACAACACTTCTTTCACAATCCAGTTTGAAAACAAGTTCAGAACTCCAATCTTGATATCCAAGTGGTGCATAGAATTAGAAAAAAGAACTCAAGGCCCTGGTAAAATTGTAACTGAATATGCTAAAGCAATCAGAAAGTTAATCAAGTGTGTAGACTCTGGAAGAAATTGGACAGAAGAGCAAAAAATTCATTCCTTTACAAAAGGATTAAGAACCAATTTATCTTATGCTCTTTGGCCTCTCTTGGCCCTGAAAAACAATCCTACAATAAACATGGCCATTGAACTTGCCCAACGAATTGAAGACAACCAAAGAATACATTTGGAATCTACACTTCCAGTTTTTGCTTCTGCTCTTGTTATGGCTCCTGCCCCTCAAATGGCTGCTGTTTCTTTTGCTGCCCAAACTTAAGATCCAAATGAACAATTAATTGATAGACTCACAGCCAATCTTGCCCAGTTATTAAAACCTTTGACACAAGTAGTTAGAAATAACCAACAATCACAAAGACCCAGATATAAACTATGTTTTAATTAGCCCCAGCAACCTCCTTATCAAAGACAGCAAAATCATGGTCCTCCTGTATGTTATAGATGTGGATTAACTAGACATTTCTCAAGAGATTGCAACAATCCTCCTTTACCTCCTCCAGTTCCCAGAAATAATGATAATCAAAACAATAGACCCATCAACAATAATGCTCTTAATCAAAGACCCAACCATGCCAACATCAATTTCTTTGGAGAGGATCCTCTAGTTGAAGCCACAATCTATCAATCTTTAAACTGGTAGACACACCTCCAAAGAGTGAGAGTGCAAGCCAACCAGAAGAAAACTCCTTTTACATCTTTAACTTAACTGATAATGACCATGACATGGATAAACTAGCAATTAACACCACAGAATCAACAAGGAAGAAGAAGAAAGCCAAAGTTGATTTCGTTTTGGATCCAAACAAACCATTCACATTAACTGCTGATAATAATGAGCCACCAAAGGCTAAAGTTTTTAAGAATCCTCCAAAGCTAGAACCCCCAGAAATAGTACAAAAATCTGGACCTTATTCTGTTGTTAAAGATCTCATGGAAACCCCAGCACATATTACCTTTGACCAGCTGATGACTCATCCACAGTTTAGAAAAGATCTTTGCAAATCTCTGATCTCCAAGAAGAAAATACCAAAAACCAACAAATGTTCTCGTCAAGCTGGACTTGCTGACAACAGCAATGTTACCCCTTTAATTTGCAAAGCCCAAGTGGCTGGTTATTTCATTAATTTGATCCTAGACAGTGGATTATCAGTAAGTGTCATTGCCAAACATTTCTAGAAGCAATTGGCAGAAAAATTGATGAACCTTCCACCAGACTTATGACCAATGTACATGGTGATAAAAAGAAAGGTCTTGGTATTGCCAAAGCTATTCCTGTCCGCATCAATGGCATCAGCATTGAAACTGATATGGAGGTTTCTAAAGCAAAGGAATACACCATCATTGTTGGCAATGAGTGGCTCAAGAAAGCAAAAGCCTTATTTGACTATGAACTGTGTGAATTAACCATCAAATATGGTGAGAAGCTCATAGTAGTTAAATGCCGTCATTGGACAACTCCCCCAGCAAACAAACAGGATCAAAAAGAAGAACAATCAGATGAATCAGATGATAAAGAGAGTGATGAGAAA
Organism: Geosiphon pyriformis; assembly: GCA_016748015.1. Lineage (NCBI taxonomy): Eukaryota > Fungi > Glomeromycota > Glomeromycetes > Archaeosporales > Geosiphonaceae > Geosiphon > Geosiphon pyriformis. Next base: position 228,046 of record JAAOMT010000514.1, on the reverse strand, counting down.
GAAAAACAAGAGGAACAAGAAGAAACTACTGAACTCACATACACTATCTTCACCAGCAATGGCAAGCCACTAAACAATGTCAAAGCTGACAAAAAAGAAATCATTGTGAATGGCAAGCTGATCTGCTGGCCCTACTATGATATTCTTAGAAGAACCTTTGACCAAAAACCTGGCAAGAAAGCCAAGTACCGTTATTGGTGGCATGGTCCTTGTGTCTGGTGCTGGTGCAACCAACCCTTGTATTCTCCAAGTAATGAATGCAAATTATGCCTAATTTATTACAAAGATTGGGAACTAATCAGTTTAATACCTAGAGAAAAATTGAAAGAAGTCCAAAAGTTCTTTGAAAATAAACCATTTGAGATTCAATTACTAGTTGTAAAACAAAGAGAACTCTCTCCAGAAGAAAGAAAAATAGACATTGAAAATCTGCTAACTAGAAACAGCCCAGTTATCTCAAAAGAAAGTGATACCCCTGGACAAACTCATGTGATACAACACATTATCACCACCAAAAAAACTCGCCCCATCCATCTAAAATCATATCAATCCAATTGCCACAATGATGAGTTCATCAAGAAAGAAATAAAACAAATGAAGGATCTTGGATTATACAAGAAACCAAAAGTGAATGAGTTTTTCCAGTTGTAGTGGTATCCAAAAAAGATGGAACCCTGTACTTCTGTGTCAATTATTACCAATTAAATGCCATCACTGAAAAAAACATGTACCCATTTCTCAAGATTGATGCAATGCTGGACCAATTCAAAGATGCTGCTTTCTTTTCAACCATTGATCTAACTGCTGGATTTTGGCAAGTAGAGATGGATCCAGAAAGTCGGAAAAAAACCACCTTCATAACCAAATATGGCACCTATAAATTCACAATCATGCCTTTTGGTCTCACCAATGCTCCTCCCATCTTTCAATGCTTAATGGACAAAGTATTTGAATCAGTGAAAGAAAATTTTGTTTTGGTTTATTTGAATGACATAATGGTGTACTCAAAAACCTGGGATAAACATTTTGAACATTTGCAAAAAGTTTTTGATCTTCTCAGAAATGCAGGTCTCAAGATCAACCCAATCAAATCTTTCTTTGGAAGACAATCCACCCAATTTCTTGGCCATCTTATTACAAAAGATGGAATCTTCCCTGATCCAGCCAAAGTGGAAAAAGTTCAGAATATAAGACAACCAATGAATGTTCATGAGTTACATTTTTTTCTTGGTTTGGCCTCTTATTATTACAAATTTGTTAAGAATTTCTCCAAAATTGCCTTTCCACTTAATCAGCTACTCAGGAAAAATGTCAACTACCATTGGAGCACACATCAGCAGAAAGCATTTGAAACTCTCAAAAAAAAATTGATTACAGAACCTATTCTTAAGCAATCTGATCTGGATCAATTTTTCATCCTTCACATTGATGCATCTGGCTATGGACTTGGTACTGTTCTCTCACAAAAAGATGAAGATGGCAGGAAACATGCAATAGCCTATGCCAGTAAAACCCTTACACCAGCAGAAAAGAACTATTCAGTTACTGAGCAAGAATGCTTAGCAGTAGTTTAGGCTACCAGCTACTGGAATAAGTATCTCCTTGGTGTAAAGTTTTTGGTGATAACAAATTACCAAGCTTTGGTTTGGCTGCACAACAAAAAAAGGCTAGAACATAAATGGATAGCCTGTTGGATACTCCACTTGAATAAATTTAACTATGATATTCAATACCATAAAGGAGCTAATCATCAAAATGCCAATGCTCTTTCCAGACTTACCACCAAGTGACAGTACAATCTCCCAAACCAAACCAACCTAATTATTAGTAATTTTTTTACAACCAAACATGATAATGGACTTAGACAATTACTCTGCCTTAATGGAATTTTTGGGTAAAGAACAATACTCACTGGAATACACTTAACAGCAAAGAGAACATTTGCACAAACAATCAAATTTCTATTTGATTCACCAGAACCAGCTATATAAAAGAAATAGAAAAGACCCTGACCGCCCCTAGAGAGTCATAAGATTTGAAAAAAGAGAAATTGTGACCTATAACATGCATACTGATTCATTAGCTGGACACTTTAGAAAAACAAAAACAATTCAGAAAACTCTAGCTCACTATTATTGGCCTATTTTGGGAAAAGATATTGCTGAATACATCAAAATCTGTAATACCTGCCAAAGAAAAAAAAAACCCAATTGCAAAGAAAACATTTATCCAATCTCTGTTGGCCAACCCTTTAACAGAATTGGTATAAATGTTGTTGGACCATTAACAGTAACTCCTGATGGCAACAGATACATTATTACAGCTACTGACTATCTTACAAAATGGGTAGAAGCAAGAGCCACCCCAGATCAAACAGCAGTTTCCATTGCTAATTTCATTTATAAAGATATTATCTGCCATCATGGCTGCTCCAGAAAACTTTTATCTAATAGAGAAAGAGCTTTTCTCAGTATACTGGTTAAAGAACTTTGTAGAAAAATGGGAATATGTCACAAACTTTCTTCTTCTTATCACCTTCAAACAAATGACCTAGTGGAATGTTTTAATAGAACACTATGTGAAACTTTAGCCAAAACAAGTGAAGAAACAAACTTATGAGACAAAGTACTGCCTTCAGCTTTGTTTGCTTATAGAACTGTAAATCATGACATAACAAGTTATGAACCTTTTTATCTGCTCTATGGACGTATGACAACACTACCAATAAAAACTGACATTGAGACAATACCCTTTAAAGAGATCACAATAGCAAATTACAAAGACATTTTGCAAAGAAGACTTGGTACCATTCTTGACTCATTGGTAGAAGCACAAATAATTGCTTTTGAAAAGATAAAACAGTTTCAAGAAAAGCTTAAAAAGAAGAAAACCTATAAAACACTTTCTTTAAGTGTTGGTAACTTGGTATTAAAATACTGTTCAGACAAAAACAATATCTATGGTGATAAATTCTCTAACCAGTGGAAAGAACCTTTTATAGTCAACAAAGTTTTGAACAATGGTTCTTATATTCTTTAAGATCAATCTGGAACAATCTTTAATAATTGACTTGTTCATGGTACATGACTTAAGAAATATTACAAATGACCTGATTGGTTGCCTGTTGTGGTAATACCGACTCAAATGATCAACAAAAATTAAGTATAAATAAATGCACTATTCCCAAAACAGAGGTATCTTCAATTAACATGAACAATTATTTTCTGAATCAAAACATTCAAAACACCTTCTATATTCTTCATGAGTATTGGATCAAAAACTATCCAAATGCTACTTTGATCATTGGAAAACAAACCACAATAACTGATAGCAGTAGAACACATACTGTTATTAGACCAAAGAAAACAACTACCAGAAGAGAAAAAATTGGTAACAAAATAGATAAATATTTGCTAGAAAGTATAACAGCAGCAATACTCGTACCCTTTATCACACTTGGAAAAACAATTAAAGAAATCTTACCCATAGACAAAAACTTGTCATATGGAAGACAACTAGAGCTCTATGATCATCTTAGTGAAATCATAGATGACATGAAGCTTATAAAGAAAACAACTTCAGAGATACAGGCAGAAATTTTGGGCATTATATGATTAGATGTTCCAAGAGTTTTAACTATTGCTAAAAGAGCCAAAACTCTAATACAAAGATTTGGTTTCTTGAATACAAAACTCATTTCGCCTCAAGTAATTACACCCTATCTACAAAAGACTTTAATAAATTAGTTAGCTTTGAGTTAGATAAAACTCTTTAAATAGATTACACTATAAATAGCTTGATTTCGCCAAAGCTTAATCTCTTTAGAGAAGATAATGTTATGGTTGAGACTTATACTTCTTATTAATTATCACATGTATTAGCCACTAATGTCATATGATTAGCCACACTATTTTTAGAAAGTGATTATTGACCTGATTATTGACCACTTTTGATAGCTATATAAGCAATGAATTTTTTAGCTGTAAAAAAGCATGTAATAACAAGCATCTGAATAATCAAGAATAAATAAAATAACAATTTTCATCTCAATCCTTCTCTTATTGCTAATTTTTCTTTTCCTACCTTCAAGTATTTGAACATCTTAAAGATAAAAAATTACTTATTGGCCTTTTCCTGATGTATATAATTGTAGCATTTGAAGATTATTTAAATAAACGTGACTAAAAAACACAAGTTGATATCTGATATTGAATTCTAAAAGTGCCGACATAAAGCATAGAATTATACCAGTGGTGATTAATTGTTAACAGTATGGACTATCTCTCTACTTTTAGATTCTTTAGTTATCTTTAAAAAAAATAAGTGACTGAGATATTTTATAAAACTGATCTTGCACATTGAATTCATACTTATTCAATTCACTCTTTAAAGTTGAAATTCTCTTTGATTATTTCTATTACCCTACAATCCTGTTTTCTCTTGTTATCCATTAGCTTGTTACTCCAATCCGTAACAATAGATTTGAGAATAGCTTATCAGGAAGATTACTGGCCACTATGCTGAGAAAAAAATTTGACAAAACTGCAGTTTCAGAAAGCTATGGATAAAACCATCAATTAAATCTCTGTTCATTATACAAAGAACTAAACAACAAAACCTTTAGATAAACCACACCTTCAGATATCAACACCAGAATACCAACCAAGCACCAAGTTACAGATTTGTTATTTGATTTGAAACTCCAAATAATTATCTGTAATATTTGGTGCTCTCTATAAGGTATAATCCTACAGAGAACAGCACCAACTATAATTATCTAAACAGTGACAGAATCCAAAAAAATAGGAACAAACTATTTAGGATTTGCAAAATCCTTATTCCAACATTATCATATTTATCTCGGATTAACAAATAATAGTTGGCCAACAGAATCAGCTTTCAATTACTATGTCAACAAAAGAATAGTATATCACTTGGGAGGTCAAGAAGATCCAGAATCCACCTTTAACAACTTCTTCAGTAAATTGCTTCAAAGCACTACTTTTCTACAAAACTACCTATTTGCACCCCTAATTACAGAAATAAACAGAAATTTTCTATCACTTTTGCAGACAAAGGCAAAAAAAGGCTACAAACACCAGCAAAAACACCAATGCAAATCCAACTACCCACTTGGAAAAAACAAAAGTTTGATTCACCTGCTAATCTATCATATCACCATACACTCAGAAACACTATTAATATAGTAAATACAGCTATCACAAAGCATAACAACACCACTAAACAGAATTTTATTTCAAAGTAAACAAAAGAAAACAGAGTTATTAGGAACATATGGCAATTATTTCAAGGAATTTAAATTACAATCTCCAACACCATTAAGAATTTGATCACTACCACCACAACCAGATTTTGGAGCTGTTAGTCCTTAGGAAATAACCAATTCCAAGGAAGAAGAGAATAGCAATCAGGAAGTCAATAAGCAAAACCCGATCCTAGAAAATTCAGGAATTAAAACTCTGATTAATCAAACTCTGGAAAATCAGAAGAATCAAAATCCCAATGTAATTAATCAACACTTACCTTCAGTAATCATGATAAATCCACCACCAGCTCCACCAAATGCTGAACAGCAACAACAGTCACAACTGCTATCTCAACAACAAATTCAGCAGCAACCACAACAACAACCAATGGCTTATGCTTCAATTGCCAAAATTGAGAAATTTATCAGTGAAGAGAATAACACTCAAGTATGACTCAACGATGTGGAAAAAGCCATTGCAGCCAATGGTTGGAACAATAACAGAGCCTTTCAAGTGATTTCCTATTTTCTACAAGATACCACTAACTCGTGGTATCAGAGTTTAGTCATTAAACCTCAAACATTTCAGGAATTCAAAACTGCATTCTTGGAATATTTCAGTAATAATAACAGCATTAATCACTTAGCCAATACTTTCACCACAATTAAACAAAGAGAAACTGAAGCAATTACTATTTACTTGGAATGTTTCTACAGGAACTTGCACTAAATTCAAGCAATCCAAGCTGACTATTTCACAGCACCACAGATTTTAAATCAGTTCATCCATGGACTGCGCAGTAGCCTACTCCAATGAGTATGCCCAATGCACCCACAAACTCTCTAGAACACAGTCATCAATGTAAGAGATTTTGAATTGGCAGAACTTGAAGCAAATCATGCTCAAGCCATTAATCTAGTAATGAATGGATCATCTGAATTGGATTCTAAATTGAAACAATTTAGTAATTTCATCAATCAGAAATTAGAAAGATATTTAGCTAACAATCGTGCAATTTATTAACCTTCACAACAATGCAATAACCAAGGAAATGTGAATTGTTTTCAGAATCAGTCATGCTCATCAACACTATTAAATCAGCTATAGCAGCAAGAAATGCATATCTGCCACTATTGTAATAAACAAGGACATTTGAGAATCAATTGTCAGTTAAGAATAGAAAACCAATGATCAGAAAATCAATATCGAAACCCTAATTGCAGATTTTCAACTTTGAATCATCAATCAAACTTAGCAATATATCAACCAAATTACATATCTATGATACAGCTGCAAATTTATCAACCTCCAATTTATCAACCAACAACACCTGTCATCTATCAACTGCAACCCCAATCAATTTATCAGCTGCAGTCACAATCCATTTATCAGTTGCAACTTCAGGTAATCTATCAGCCTCAACCAATTCAAACACCACCATAGAACTTATCTCAAAACGGAACTCAAAGGCCAAGATTGACCCAACAAAGCTGGAGATTGTCAATAGTAGTCCACCAACCAATCCCCAGTTTTTCTACACAATCAGCAGAATCTTGACAATAGAATTTGGGCACTGAGTACACACAAAACCCGAATTCCCAGAACTATTTAAGTCTTCTGGTTACTCTAGAAAACGTCCAACCCAATAACCTGAAAACCAACCAATATCCAACACTTACCAGCAACATTCTGCCAGCTACTATTACTGAGAATGAATCTCTGGACGCTATCTTCTCATTTGAACTCGAAGAACTGTCAACCATACAGTTATTTAGTGAAGCTGCACTAGAAGAAAAACCTATTACTGTCATGTATACTGATGCCAAAGTTGATGGCCACTTCATCAAACTAATCCTAAACAGTAGATCAGCCAGCAGCATCATTACAAAACAACTCATAGACCAATTAGATTGCCGAATTGATTACGCTGCCAGCACCAGAATCATAACCGCCAATAAAACAACTAAAACTTCTATTGATAAGGTTGACAACTTCCCTATTAAAGTCAATGGTATCATTGTTCCAATCAAAGTACTGATTATGGAAGCCACCCAATATCAAGCATTCATTGGTAATAATTGGCTATCCAAAACCAATGTGTTGCTTGATTGGAACATGCAGGAGCTTTAAATTAGCCAAAACAGCTAGCACACACACATACCAGTCATGTGTGGCCATTTCAAGACTACCAACTTGACAACTCCACTCATCAAATTTGAAAAAAAAAGGAGAAGCCTATCTGGGAAGCTTATTAAGTGTCCTGGGCCAATAAAGATCACAATAAACTACTGCCTATACTCTTTTGGAACAACAATGGCAAAGAAAAACAGAAGGAAACCAAACTTACCTGGAATACTGACCAAACCTGGGAAACCAACAACAATCAGGACAAACTAACTTGGGAATGGAAAGAAGATAATAATAAAGAAAAAAGAAAAGAGAAGGAAAAGAAAACAACACCCAACAACAGCACTTATAATCTATATACTTATACTTCCCCACAATCATCTGGCTATCACCAACCAAAATTGTTATGTGTTGATTGTGGCAAGAAATTGTCATCAATGGGTGCATGCTGTGGCGATGATGAGGAATACTCTACAGTCATCATTCATATATCATAGAATGCTTTGGACAACTAAAATAACAAGGAAAGTGAGATAACCAACTCTATTTCACATGTGGAATTATCTTACCTAATAAAGGAATGTGGAATGACATTTCTAGACATAGAGAAACATATGACAAGACATGTCAGTACATCATTTTGATAAATGACTGGGTATACAAGGGAACACCAATCAACAACACCTGAAAAAGAGTGTTGTGACAATTGAAAGGATATTCCCATGACAAACATAAATTCTGGAGAATGACATATGTGAAAACAGAAGGTACAACAACCAGTAAACTACTAGAAATCAAAAACAACCCTCTGTCTCTTCCTGAACCCAAATACATCCAAACTTTTGACATCTTTGGCAATATCGAGGATGATCCAAAAGAATTCCATAAACATTACTAGCGATTAGCACCCACCAAGGAAAAGCAAAAACAATGTTTGAAAAAAATAAACACCTGATTATGTGACCATTGTTTGATCCCATGTGACTTCCAGTATTGTAATGAGTATGACCCCATTTACAATCCACCACCATGCATGATCTACACAATTCCAGAAGAAGAACCAATTAGCAGCTGCACATTAGAATCAGAATCAACTTTTAATCCCAATTCAAACTCTGACAATGATAATGACGAAAATAACAGTTCTAGCTCAGTTCAAAATGGCAACAAAAATATTAATGATTCAGACTTTGATTCAAATCCCAAAACATATATCACACTTTCTGATCTCACCAAGGAACAAGAACTAAAATGGTTTAGCAATAATAATGAAGGTATTATGCCTGAATGCACGCATGATATTAATGCAGAGTTTGATCTAAGATATCCTGGAAAAGATCCCATCAAATTGGAATTCTGCACCTACATTGATCTCAAAATAGCACTGGAAATTCCAGCAACAACAATGATTCAATTAGCATCTAAAAGTAGCTTAGCAAAGAAAAAAATCAACATCAGAAGAGGAATAATTGATGCAGAATATGTGGGAAATATCATTGCTATGCTACAAAATAACTCTGAAAAGACCTATATCATAGAGTCAAATAAAAAGATAGCACAGACAATATTTCTGCCTCTGGTTAAAATAGCTCAACTAGTGTCAGTGAGAAACAGAGAAGAATTAGGAATAACAGTAAGAAGGATACAAAGATTTGGATCCATGAGTAGAATAGATATACTAATTAATATGGTGGAGGAAAAAGTTATTAACAAAAAAAAAATTATCTCAATCCATCAAACAATTTTCATTTCACCATATGACCAGTATATGTTAGCCATAAAAAGAGAAGTAAAGAATCAAGCCCAGTTGTTTGAAGCAGAAGCCACCATTTGTGAATCAGGAGAAATTGGACTTACTAATCTCTACATATCAGCCAATAGTCCCAAAAACATCAAAATCCCCATCTATAACACAACCAGAAATGTCATTGAGATACCAAAAAGAACTATCATTGGATACTTAACCACTGAAGTTGAAGATTAACCACCAAACTATATTCCAGATTTTCTATAGCTTTGCAGATATGTAGACATTATATTACAAATCATCTATGAATGAAGTAAATGTTATCTGCTCCAACCAGAACAATTGAAACAGATAAACATGGGGAATTTAGACCCACTTTAACAGATGCAACTGAAGATGTTACTCAACAATTTCAATGACATCTTTGCTAGTGAAAATGAATTTGGCTGCACTAACATTATTTAGCATCAGATTAAGACTGAAGATACAATGCCAATCAAACAAAGAGCATACAGAGTACCACCAGCTAGCCATGAGATTATTCATCAAGAAATCAATCAGATGCTTAACAATAGGCTAATTCAGCCATCAATGAGCCCATGGTCATTACCAGTAGTATTAGTCCAAAAGAAAAATGGGAAAATCTGTTTTTGTGTGGATTACTGAAAACTGAATAGAGTAACCAAAGGAGATAGCTATCCAACTCTAAAAATCTAAGAACTGTTTGACCTTTTTAGAGGAAATAAATGGTTTTTGATACTGGATTTAGATAGTAATTACTGGCAAGTAGTCATGGATTCAGCTAACAAAGAGAAAACAGCATTTACCACAAGAAAAAAAAATTTTAAATTTGAAGTCATGCCATTTGGCTTGATAAATGCTTCAGCAACATTTCAATGGCTCATGGAAATTGTCTATATTAGATTACTGTGAAAATCAGTAGTTGTTTACTTAGATGACACAAACGTGTTCTTAAAAACATTTGATGATCATCTTTACCATCTTCAACAAGTGTTTGAAAGACTAAGAAAAGCTGGATTGAAACTAAATACAACCAAATGTTTCTTTGGAAAAACTGAACTCAAGTTTTTGGGACATGTAGTAAGTAAAAATGAAATCAAAACGGATCCAGACAAGATTGAAGTAGTTAAGAACTTTCCAGTACCAACCAACTTGACAGAACTAAGAGCATTTTTGGGTTTCGCAGGCTACTATTGCCATTTTATTAAAGACTTTTCAAAACTGGCTTAGCCACTTCACCATCTACAAACCAAGAATGTGAAGTATAAATGGACTGAAGCTTAACAAGAAACATTTGACACATTGAAAAGAAAGCTTATCCAAGCTCTAGTATTAATGTATTCAGATTATAACAAACCATTTATCATCATGACTAATGCATTAGGTTAAACATTGGGAGCAGTACTATTACAAAAAAGACCAGATGGAAGAAAACATCCAGTAGCTTATACCAGTAGAAGCTTAAGTCCAGCCAAAAAGAACTATAGAACTTCAGCACTAGAACACTTAGCTATCTATTGGGCTGTCATCAAATGGAAAAAATACTTAAGTCAAAAGTTTGATGTGTACACTGATCACAAAGAATTGACTTCAATTCAAAAACAAGAATTTGCAGATGATTGCCATGCCAGATAGAAAATAGAACTTTCACCATTCAATTATACAGTACATTATAAAAAGGAAAAAGACAATAGAAATGCCAACGGATTGTCGCAAATAAGACAAATCTAAAAACATTTTAACCCAAAAATATAACAAAAAATGAACATCCAAAAATACCAACAACTACAACATTATATAAATACCCAATTGTTCAAAGAGAAATTATCTCAAAAGAAACAAAAGAACATAAAACAACAATTAAAATACTTTATTAACCATCAAAATATACTTTATTGGAAGAACAGAAGAAATCCAGATCAACCAATTAGAGTAATTACAGAACCAGAGAAAGAAACAATACTATTCAACATGTACTCAGATCTAACAGCAGGACATTTTCATAAAGAAGCAACCATAGAAAGAACTAAAAAAAGATACTATTGGCCATCAATGTATCCAGACATCATCCAATATGTTCAAAATTGTGATGCTTGTCAGAGAAGAAGAGGAACAAAATCCAGTGAACCATTGAGACCAATCAAAGTGGAACAACCATTTGACCATATTGGAATTAACTTAGTCAGACCATTAACAATCACCAGCAAAGGCAACAGATATATTGCAGTAGCCATGGACTATCTTACTAAATGGCCAGAAGCAAAAGCCATTCAAAGGGCAGATGCAGAATCCGTTGCCAAATTTATTCATCAAGATTTGATTTGTCAACATGGATGTCCAAAAGAATTATTATCAGATCAAAGAACTTATTTTGTAAATAGAACATTAACAGAATTAAGTTAGAGATTTGGAATCAAAAGACCATTATTATTACTATACTATCCACAAACAAATGGGTTAGTTAAAAGATTTAACAGAACATTGTATGAAGCAATTGCCAAGATCAGTCAAAAAAACCAGGACAAATGGGATTTATTTATATCATCAGTATTATTTGCTTATCAGACAATAAAGCAAGACACCACACAAGCAACACCATTTGAATTAGTATACAATAGAACAGCAACATTACCAGTTAAGATAAAAGTCAACACTTATCCAACAAAACCAATAACTGAAAACAATTTTCAGAAAACATTGTTGTGAAAAACATATGACTTAATAAAGACACTGGAAAACAAATGGCAAAAAGCAGCTAATAATATTCAAAAGTCACAAGAAAAACAAAAAAAAAGACATGATAACCAACTACCAGATAAACCAGTTTAATTCAAGATTGGAAACAAAGTACTTTTACATTGCACCAAAGCAGAAAAACAATGGAGTAGAAAATTTGACCCCAAATAAAATAGACCATTTCACATAGAAGAAATTCTAAGAAATAGAGCTTATAAATTAAGATGAAACAACAAAATCTTAGCCAAAGCAGCACATGGTGATCAACTGAAACAATATTACCAGACAGCATCATCATCTACCAATAACATTCCACAACTGGGAGTATAAAGAATACTAATTCAACCAGATGAGATTCCATGAGATCTGGAACCAATTATAGTAATTGAACCAAACATGTCAAATTGAACAACCAAAAGAGTATTAAAAACACAGTACACGTGACAAAAGCAACCAGAAAAATGGAAATACTAGATCATATTTACACTATAGCTCAACAACTGTTCCAGACCTTAAGTCAACAACAGTTAAACATAGAAATTGTTATTAACAACCAAATAATTTGCTATCAAAACATCCAAAAAAAGACAAAGAATACACCATACCAGTGACCACCAAAAAATAATAAAAACTGAACAGATAACTTAATAGAAAAAGTGAAGAACACTTTTAGAAAAATACCTGTTATAGCACCAACAGAAGAGCTTACAAAAGAAAATTGGAAGCAATAGACAGAACAATTTCCAATATTATATTGCTACTACCAGTTAGGTCAAAAGTTGAATATTCAGGAGTTGTATATTGACAAATCCAAGAAAATATTCAACCAAGACATAATACAACAAATTGAAGAATTTATTGAAAAGAAAACAAATTCAACACTACATGTTAGAACAATGTACCAACTACACAACATATTTCAGAATTATCCAGAAATACTATTACACTCTGACATGGAAACCATAATCATTAACCAATAGGGAAAAATAAATAATACACAAGTAGAAGAAGTAAGAAACAGAGTTGAACAAACAATACTTGAAAAAAAAGTATTAGAATTAATTCAAAACAAAGATTTTAATGGAGCTCAATATTAAAAAAAAGGAGAAGATAATATTACTCATAAAAAGAAAACAGATATAGAAAAAATAGTAGACCAATAAGAGAGTAGTAGTTAGCACATGAGCACATTGTTCAGCAATGTGGAGCAATGTCAGAAATCATGGCATATTGCTCAGCAATGTGAAGCAATGTCAGAAATCACAGCACATTGCTTAACAATGTGGAATGATATCAAGAAGATATAGCACAATGCTCAGCAATGTGAGCATTGCTTGAGAAATTATAGCACATCACTCAAAAATGTGAGTGATCTCATAGAACCCAAATTATGTATATATAGTGGTAGCATTAGAAGAAGAAAAAACAGACCTTATAGTTTAGATTTCATCTAAGCAACCTTCCATTTACAAATATCAATAAATAATTATTTACTATCTCAATTCACTCTCTACTATCAACACTTTATGTTGATAGTAATTGATACTTAACCACACTGGAACAATAGCTCTTGATTACAGCTATTGATGAGATACTAATGTGCAATTGCTTTTGTTTATTTTTTTATTTTCTTTTATTTCTTTTTTTGTTATTTCTTTGGGTTTACTAAATTAATTAAGAATAAAGTGCTGAGATACAGACATTATAGGAACTGGTAAAAGACTCGTAAAACAAAGGTAAAACACTCATAGATTTGAAGATAGCTTACCAGGAGGATTACTGGCCACCACACTAAGAAAAAAATTTGACAAAACTGTGGTTTTAGGAAGCTATGGATAAAACCATTAATTAAATCTCTGTTTATTATACAAAAAACTCAACAACAAAACCTTTAGATAAACCACATTTTCAGATATCAATACCAGAATACCAATCAAGCACCAAGTTATGGATTTGTTATTTGACTTGAGACCCCAAATAATCATCTGTAACACCATCAAATTTTTTTCTCAGCATGGTGGCCGGTAATCCTTCTGGTAAGCTATCCTTAAATCTATGAGTGTTCTACCCTTGTTTCACAGGTCTTTTACCAGTCTCTATAATGTCTGTAACTTCAGCACTTAATTCTTTACTCAATTAGTAAATAACAACAAAAGAAAAGAAATAAAAATAAAAGAAATAAAAAATAAAAAATAAAAAATAAGCCAAGGCAATTCAAGTTAGTATCCTGTCAATAGTCATAATTAAGAGCTATTGTTCCAGTGTGGTTAAGTGTTGAATTTTATTAACATGAAGTGTTAATAAATAGAAGAGTGATTATATTTTTAAACAAATGACAATAACATGAATTTGAAGAATTGGAGAGATCTTTTATTTATATAATTCTATTTCGGTTGATAGCAACTATTCTTAAAATAAGAGTTAATAAATAGAGAAGAAAGGGAATTGTTCTAAATTAATAAAACTCTATTGAATTCTCCAGAAATTGCTTTTTCTGTTTTTAACACTCTTGCTATATATATATAATTTATGTTATATGAGATTCTTTGAATTCTTTAATTCTCTAGAATTTCTGAAATCCTGCAATTTCTTTGAGAGAAATTCTGGAATTCTGGAATTCTGGAATCCTGCAATTCTTCATATGAAAATTCTGAAATTTCTGAAATCCTGCAATTCATCTAAGAGAAATCCTGGAATTCCACATTTACTACGTTTTCTTCTGATTGGCTAATTTATATGTTAATATACTTCCTATATTCTATGAGTAATAATGCTATCTAAGAAAAATAAAAGCAGGCTGGTATTTATCTATGCCAAATGATCAGCACTAATTGCTTGCCCTATTTCTTTTGGTAGTGCTTTTTGAACAAAAATTATTAATGGAACTTTTTTCTTTTTTCTTTTTCTATGCAATAGTTCAGCTAATTCTGGTTCCTTTTTGGTGGTAAAACTTCTCTTGCCTGCTGTTAATAAGTTAAAATTACATTTGGTTAACATTGAAAGCAGTTTTTCTAACTTTGTAAAACAAATTAATAAGTTGGCTAAGAGATTGGAGTTACTTATATTAGCAGTTCTTCAGTCTAACTCTGGATGTTAACTGTTAATAACTCTCTTATTACAAGATCAAATAAGTGATATAGTAATAGGAGAGTTTTTGGATAAGACCACTAGTGATAAGACTGCTGCAGTTTTGGGCTTGTCTGCCTCTCTTAAAGTGATTAAATTGGAAAATATATTAAAAAATCTTTCTGCTTTAGTGCTGTACTTGTTGACATACTTTGATAGTTTGGTTTTGGCTGATAGTATGCTTTCTTAACTTCTTTCTTAATAAGTAGTTTGTGTGGAAGATTGCCACATGCAATGTTAAGAGAATGAACAATCCTATAAAACAGGATAATATTATTCATTGGCACAAAGACATAAACAATTTGATTTCTATTTTCACAAAAACAAAACTAAAAGGAAAAGTTTGTTCATAAATTGTCAACAAATTTGATGGTGTTTAGGTGTTTACTTCTGGTTTAGATTTTGGGTATTTGGGTGCTAGTATTGTAATTGTCATGAATTCTTTTTTGGTAAGACATATGTGTAAGGTTTCTGAAATGTCTGGTCAGCTCCTCTCCATTAAGTTACTTTTTAAAAATAAACTTTCTGTTTTGATTTTGGGGCTTTATGTTGGTGCCTTCTCAGTGGTTTGGTTTTTTCAAGCTGGTAAAATCAATTTTCTAGTTGTAAAGACTGTAAATAAGTTTTTTTTTGTCATTCTTGGTAGTAATTTCAATAAGGATAGTTTCTGTAAGTGTGCCAGTTTCAAGAGGTGTCTTGATTTGGGGCTGGTCAATTCATTGGTTGGAAGTTTGTTTACAAGAATGCCTATATGAGAGAACTTCAGATGCATATTCAGAATAATTAATTATGTGTTTATCTCTTTGAATTTGGTTAATGCAATAATAAATCATGAGGTTAAGAATATTAGTGATTACTTTAATTTGAATTACCAAGTTATTTCTGTTTCTGTTGGTTTAAGTGGCTTGTTGAATATACATTTGAATCTTTTGCACAAACAAACTAATAAAAATTGTTGAAAGTTTGATATTAAAAATACTAATAAAACAAAATAAGCTAATTTTAAAAATGCTATAGTGGCAAATACAGTTTTGTTTTCTGATAAGTTTATCTCTTCTAATAAATTCTCAGATCTGGATGTTATATAAGATGTTGTTCACAAAGTGATGATTTTTTTGGCTGAAGAAATATTTAAGAAAAAATGGTTTAAGAACTTTGATAGTATCTTTACCAAGAACTCATCTAAATTTCACAAATTAAAAATTCTAATTTCAAGGATTGTTAAGACTTCTTGTAAAAAGAGCAATAATAGGTTTGTGTCTTTGATAAGCAGCTGGATACTTTTAAACTTTGATAAGACTTTGACTATTCAAATTTTATTGGAGTCTGGTATGAGTTTAGATCATGTGAGATTTGATCTTTTTGGCATAAGAAAGTTTTATTGTGGTTTCAAGCTTGCTAAATCTTTAAAAGCTAAGGAGTTAAGTATTAAGTTTGCTATTAATAGGCAGATGGAAAGTTTTACTTTTGATAAAGATCACATTATCAAAAGTATATTAAAATGTCTTTTTTGTAAGATAGAATTGAATCATCTAGTTGTTAATAATAAATTAATTCTGAAACCTAATCTGGTTAAGACCAAGATAAATGTAATTATGGAAGAATAGACTAAGAAACATCTAGTGGTTTCTGACATCTTTGGTGATTGGTTTTGTTAATATCAGCTATTGAAATATGTTTTTGATAATGCTTTTTCAGATGTGATGTGTTTAGTTGGCTTTGATGAATTGTTTTGTGTGATTTTTGATTTGCCCAATGGCAAAACTGCTAGTTTTTCTAGTATCTCAAATAAGCTTTAGAAATATTGCAACAAATTAGTCTTAGACATGCTTTTTGTGCTTTTGAATACTTGTTTGTTTTACAAATTAGTGTTTAGTTCTTAAAAAGAGGCTTGAGTCTTAATGATCTCTAAATCATATGAATAAGAAAGTGTTTTCATGAATATTTGTCTTATTGCTTTGATTAAAACAGCTTGTAAAATTCTTTTCAAAATTTTGTTTGATAGGATTTCATTGATGTACAACATCTTTGATGTTCTTCATAAAGACAATTTTTCAGTTTTAAAAAATATGATTATGTAATTTCTCATTTTTGCAATTGGCTTTATAATAAAGAATGCTTTGGAAAAGAACTGTAAACTCTGGCTGGTTTTATAAGACATGCAAAAAACTTATAACTCTGTTAATTGGGAGCATCTTAAGAAAAGTTTGATTAGGATTAAAATATGTATGGTGCAAACTATTTATAATCATCAAAAATATAGATTAATTTGAAATTTTAAATGATGATTTTCACATGTTTTTATTTATATAATTAAATTTTATTGGTTAATATACATGTGTTTTTAATATATTATTTATAAGTAAAAAGTTTATTAGACTTTTACAAAAAATTTGGGTTTTATCTACTTGAATTAATATGTTTTATACATTTTTTGCATCAAAATAAATTCATTAGAAAATGTATAATACTAACAAAAAAAAGCTATTCAAGGTTATGGGCTTTAAAACAACTTCAGTTCTCTTAATCAAGGTAAAGCCAAAGATCTTTCAATTCCAATTTAATTCCCCTAAATTAACACCAATTGATATAAGTTTCTTAATTATTGTAATAAGCTATTATATATTACATTTTAATAAGTTGTTGAAATATTCAACAATCGAAATTTTTTTTACAGCCTAAAAAACCAATTCTAAAACTAGATCATAATTCAGTTAAATACACAATAGGTATTTTAGTTATTATATTTCTCTTTGGTATAATTCATCATTCAAATATTAAATTTAACCAAAAATTTTTATTACAGGAGATTTTGTATATTTTTTAGATTCAAGCAATTCTTTGAAATGCAACGTTATAGTTATTAAAAAGTTATTTGTAAATTCAAAGTAAGTATTCATATTATAGTAATGCAAAGTTACAAATAGAGTGCAAATAACATTTCCAAATTCTCTGACAATTGCTCATAGTACTTTTATAATTTCTTTGATGCTTGATGTAAACAATATTGATATTTGGGTTTTTGTTCCAATAATAACAACCAAATATGATGGTGATGTGAATAAAATATTCATGGTTAATAGTACTGTATTACTAACAAAAGACATATAAACCAAGAGATATTATATCTTTATAAAAAAGTAATCATCTAAAGATTAGATTAATATTAATTAAAAGCCTTTCTGAAAATGATAATACTTTGATGATTTATCATGTAGTAATATGACTTTAATAATTGTTAATTGACTAAAATCTGATTGATCACCATCTGAAAATTAAAGATTAATAATAAAAGTGACTAATTTTAAACTTTAATAATTTTATAAATTATAATATAATTCAAAAAATTAAATCATAAATATGAAAAAAAAGAATTTAATCTATCATATTTATGGTTTAGTTTTTTAATATTATTAAAATTGGAAGACTAGATACAATTTAAAATTATATAAATTGTTTGATAACTATAAATAATTTGCACCATTGCAAGTTCATTTATTTTTTTGGTAGTATTTATGGTGATTGCATCAATAGAGTTATGATTAACTTCAGTTTGACAGGTGAGTATTATGTACATAATGGTTTAAATTAATGAGAGGTCTTCTTATCTCTTCTCTAGTGCATATTTTATGATCTTTTTTTTTGTGAAATCAAGAGACAGGAAAGTATATATGAGTATAAGTTGAATTCTTATTTTATTTCAAAAAATGGTTGCACAGAATCTAGATCTGGGTTGTCTTCTTTTTTTAATGCTAGAGCTTTTGTCAATGATACAATTTGGGTTGGTAGCAGTTAAAATGCTATTCAACATATTCTCAATATTGCCAGTAAATTCTTTGGATTAATGACATCTCCATTAATACTGACAAAACTGTGGTCATTCCTATTAATTATAGAGTTGTTAATTCTACTTTGTTTATCAATGGCTTGCCTATTTTTATTGCCAAAAAAGGGGAATTTTATTAATATCTGGATATTTTTCTGTCAATTAAAAGTCTCTTGAAGCCTAGCTTGGCCAAGATGCATTTCAATGTTTATTTTTTCACCAACTTAGTGCTAAAGAAGGCCATCTCAAATAAGCAGTTTTTATATTTAGTGTTAGCTATTTTTCATCTTATTGTTAGCTACAAAATGCAGTTTAGCTTTATTCCTATTGGTGTGTATAATAAGTAGGATGTCTTGATCCATAAAGACCTGAAATTAAAATCTGGTCTGTCTCTTGATTTTCCAAGTAATACAATTCATTACCCTTTTTTTTATGGTTTGAAGACTTTTAAGCAGATTCAATCTAAGGGTAAATTGGTGTCACTTGTGAGTTTTGTAAACTCTGATGGAATTTTGGATCATTTGTTTTCTCACAAGTCTTATAACTTACAAATTTTGTGTTGGTGCCCTATTTATTCCTTGAGTTCTCTGGTTTGTACTCAAATTAATCTTTCTAATAACTTTTTGGCAAAAGTGGTCTGTATTTTTCTTGATTACAATCTGTTTCTGAGTGGTCCTATGAACAATTTTTTTCATTTTTGGAATGAAGTGTTTATGTCAACTGTTTTTGGTGAATCTAAATTTTTCAAGTTTCTTTTTTTACTCTGATGTTATGGCATTGTTTTCATGAATTAGCTTTGTAATTGTCATGGTAATATTTTTGATTAGAAAACTTTCAAACAGTAGAAAAGATTGAACTCTCACAGCCCTGTTCTTGACTGGTTCAATCTTTCTGTTGTCTTTTTCAATAACACAGTTTTTTTTTCTGTTCATCTTTCTTTTTCTAAGAGTAGTATTGATTCTTTAAATATGCTTAAGTCTTGTAAGTTTAAATTAGTTGGTAGTCAATTGTTTTGTGTTAATACTAGTAATTTGTTTGTCTACATAGATAGATCTTTGAAA
This sequence comes from Geosiphon pyriformis, assembly GCA_016748015.1. Taxonomy (NCBI): domain Eukaryota; kingdom Fungi; phylum Glomeromycota; class Glomeromycetes; order Archaeosporales; family Geosiphonaceae; genus Geosiphon; species Geosiphon pyriformis. The sequence goes on along the minus strand of JAAOMT010000514.1, from coordinate 208,135 downwards.
GGCTTAGGCATTATTAACAAAAGAGCTGGCACTGTAGTCTTCTTTGATAATATTGATTTGGATTTGAGTGTTGGGGTTTTTGGTTTGATATTTTCTACTTTAATGAAGTTATAAGCTATTGCATTGACTTTTGAGTGTGTTCTTCCTTTTAGCTCAGTTTGCTTGTTTTCTAATAGTCAGGCTACTTTGAATGCATGCAAGTTGGAATTGTATTTGGTGTGTCCAGATTTTTGTAATAAGTGTTGGGTAAAACATTAGCACATTATAGACATTATTCATAACAAAAATTTGAAAGTCAAATGATACAAAATAAAAGATTACTCAGGTGTTTTAGAGAATGAACATGCTAATGCTCTTACTGCTACCACTTTTTTTTCTGATTGGTATCTTCCTCTCCTCTGTTTAAGTAAATACTGTATTGTAACTGGTGGTAATATTGTTTCTGATAACTCTAGATATTTTGTTCATAATATTTTTAGATCTGTTTATCATATATGCTAAAAAGTTAGTTTTGGTTCTGGTTCTAAAGTTCTAACAAGTAATTTGCTTTCAAATATTGACTGGCTCAGTTTTTTTTTGGTGTGGTATCCTGATTTGCATATGGCTGTGAGTTTTACAAGTAAATTTTCTGCCAGCATATGCACTTATTTTATAAAGGCTTTATATTATTGACTGCTTATTGTTGTTTGGAAGCACTTATACAACAGATGCTATTCTATTGTGTTGTGTTTGTACTGTGATAATGTTGAAATTTTGGATTATGTGTTTTCTTGCAAAGTTGATGGTTTTGTCTGTTGTCAATTGTTGAATACTTATACAACTTATTGGAGAATACTTTCTGACCTTCCTCATTCTTCTTCTTATGTGTTTCAGTTTTTGTTATTTTGTGCTTTTGATGTTTCTGTATATACAGCTTTTTGTAAGAGTTTTGTTTTTGAGGGTTGGTTCTAAGTAGCTGTTTCTGTTTTTTATGATTACAAAGTTACAAGTCAGAAGATTGTGAAATTTTTACATGCTTTTTGTCTCACTTTTAGGAATAATATTTGGTTGGTCTATGCTAAGCATTATGCTTTTATAGAAAAAAACAGACTGATTTTACTTGATAATTCAGCTTTTGTTTCAATTTTTGGACTTTCTTCAGGGTTTTCTGCTGGTGTTGTCAAGTTGCTTAAAATTGCTAAGACATTTGGTATTCATTTTGGTTTTTGTAGATCTTGTTTATTTTTTTCAGATGTTAGTAACATGATTTTAGTTCACATAGCTGTTTAATATTGTTTTAATTGGTTCAAGTAGCTGGTCATGTATAGAAAAAGCATGATTCACACCTAGTTTTGATTACTTGTATAATATATAGTACTAAGTAGCATTTGAATCTTACTTATAAAGCATAATAAAAAAAATATATTTAAAACTTTTATTTAAAAAATTTTAAATAAATATTTAACAAAATAACAATAAATAAATTAAAAAAATTTATTAAAAGAAATAATCTAATAATATATTTTAAAACTATTTATTAATTATATACAATCTTTTAAAAATATAGTAAAATATTATTATATTTAATAATAAAATTATTAATTAATTAAAAAAATAACAAATTTAATATTTGAAAAATTAAAAAAAATTATAATTATAATAAAAAAAATATTAAAAATAACTAAAAAATATTAAAAAATATTAAAAATAAATATACATAATAATAAAAAAAATATTAAAAATAACTAAAAAATATTAAAAAATATTAAATATTTTATATTATTAAAAATAAATATACATAATAATAATAATAATAATAAGTATTTTATAATTTAATCATTAATTATTTAAAAAAAATTCTTATAAATAGTATTTATTATTATTTATTTTATTTAAATAATATTTAAAACAAAAAATATTAAAAGCATTAATTTACAAATTTTATTAAATTAAACTATTAGTTTTTAATTATAATTATTAACAGAATACTAACTTTTTTTTGTTTTTATTTGTTTTTATTAAACTAATTAATTAAAAAAATAAATATTAAAATTACAATATTAAAATTATTTGATAAAATATGCAAAATTAAAATATAAAATTAATTTATAAAAAGTTAAATAGCTTATTAAAAAATAATAAATACTAAAATAAAATATTAAATACTTCAAATTATTAAATTATTAAATTTCTGTTTTTTATGCAAAAATTTTCAAATTATATTAAGAAATTATAACATTAAATTACAATATATAATTTAATAATTTTATTAATAACAAAAATTATATTAATTTAAAATTAATTACTAAAAACAATATTAAAATTTTTTATATAAACTTTATATTTTAAATAGTTTTAAATTTTATTATTTAAATTAAGCTTATTAATTTATTTATTTACTATTTTTAAAATTGTAAAATTTTTGTGATATTTGTTTTTACTTATATAATATGTTTTTAAATATTTTTTTTAATAAAATTAAAAATAATCTTAATGGTTTTGGTAAAATTTTTAAAATAAACTAGTTTTATAATAATATATTATTGTATATTTTAAGTTTTTTAAAACTATAAAAGTTGGTTTTTAATTATTAATTAGTTTTAATTATACAGTTTTTAAATTAATAAGTTGGTTTTTTAAATTAATAATTAAACTTATTTTATTTTTAATAGTAATTATTATTATTATTTTTAAAAAAGTTTTTAATAAAACAATTATTAAAATTAATACTTTATAAAAATGTTATATTTAATAAAAACTTTTTTATTATTAATATTATTATAAGTTTTAAAGTTTAAAATATTTAATTTTTGGTTTAAAAATTAATTATAAAAAATTATATAATATGTAAATTATGACAAAAAAAAGTTATGTTTTATAAAAAAACAATAAAAAAGTAAATATAAAAGCATATTTATAATAAACAAATATTTAAAAATTACTTTAATAAAATCAAATCATTAAATGTTTTGGTTTAAAAAATAAATATTTATTTATTAACTTAAATTTAAATAGTTAATTACATATTAAAAATATATAATTTATGTTTATAATAACTTTAATGTATTAACATTATTAATAGAAAAATTACACTTAACTAAAACCTAAAAAAACAAAAAAACAGATTATATTTAAAAAAATGAAAAAGTAAAAAAATCAGTTTAATTATTTATAGAAATAAATAAATTAATTTAAGATAATCCAATTTTTAAATAGATAAGTACACATTTTAATAATTCTCAATTAAAATAGATAATTTTATGAATTAGGATTTCCGAGCAGCCAATCATATCCAAGGTTTATAGTGACGCATTGTGTTTTATAATTCAAACGCAAAAATTTATAGAAAATTGCAAATGTAACAGATTGTACTACACACTACACAGTTTACAGCTGGATACCCTATTTCCAAGAAAAATTTTCAACCCACCCTAAATATCGTTTGGTCAGAAAGTAAAAATTATTCTGGGGTTAAAAGTTTACCTTTTTACTTTTCGACGAGTTCTACCAAACCGAACTCTCTTTCTCATCTATTTCCTTTTAAACGCGTGTTTACATGGTGCTATTCTCTACTTCAAGGCTCGGGATTGTAAGTATTTTTTTTCAAATTATTGTTTCATTTGTTTGCCTCGATGTATGCAGTTAATTGTCAAGAGGGACGTGTCAAGAAGTGAAACAAAAAAAGAATCTTTACTAGGAACTGGAGTGTTTATTGGAACTTGCTTCTTTTTTATTCGAGTTGTCGTTTCAAACACGTTTGGACTCTTGCTTTTTTTCTTTTTACTTTCATCAACGCTGAGTTTTTATTTGCTTTTTAAGTTACGTCATTTACCATCTCATGACACCTTGTCATATTAATTAAAACCATATTCTTCATATCTCGTTTCTTTCTAACCTAACCGAAATTTTTTTCTATCTTGCGCTTTAATTTCAAACACCATCAATTTACTCCTACTTTGAACCTCCTTTCACCACTTTGGTTATTGGGCAAAAAATTGTTTTCGAAGAATTTGTGAACAATTCCATCTGAGGGGTTCGCCCAGAACTTTAATTCTTCCAATCGACTATTTTTCCCACAAAATTCTTTGAATTGTAAGTGCTTTCATTCATCATATTTTCATGATGGTGGCATCCCTATTTTAAACCAAATGAATCTTTTGAATATCTGATCATGCTGATTTTGCCTTTCGCAATTGTTTATGTTATTAATTATTTTAACCATTCAAATGTGCTAATAGTCTGGTCCCCGTGATTCCCCTTTCCTTTCACGGATTAAATTTGATTCTTTCTTTCAACGTCTTTAAATAATTTAGGCGCCCCTACTTGGTACTTTGTTTCTTTTTCTTTTATTTTTAGTCAAATACTAAATCAAACAGAGAAAGCAATTAGTTGGTCAATGCCGCTTTGATAACAATTTATATGGTTTTCAAAGCTAACAAACATTGCTCCCAAATGTGCTGGGTTTGATTATATACAGATTCTCGAAGCCGCAAAGTTTTATCAAATACTGAAGCTCAATCCATATCCAACATGAAACGCAGTAGCGACTACGGAAATCAGCACGAAAATATAAAGAAGCCACGCTTCGGTCAAAACTACAACAGCTATCCACTAGCGAATAGTCCTATGCGAAGTGATCTTGGGCAGGGTTCCGCCACTGGTGATCTCTATGGTCACCAATTTCCCCCCGTTGGTCCGTCAGCAATGATGATGGCTAATCACACTTACACTCAGAGTAATGCTGGGTTTCATCATCCTGGACAAACTGCTCATTTTGCCAGCATGGGTGGTTACCATCAAGGAGGGTCTCAGTATCCTGCCAGCATGAGCCAGTACAATCCAAACGTCAATAGCATGGTACCACAATTCTCAGGTGCATTTTCCGGAGCTCAATTTCCTAATGCTTACCAGCAAGCAGGTGCTCTTGCAGCAGGGACTAATTCTACTGGACGAACAGTGTATCTTGGAAATATACCTGCTGATGTCCCTGCTGACGAAATTCTTAATCAAGTTAAGGTGGGACCAATTGAATCTGTCCGCATACTTTTAGACAAAAATTGTGCCTTCATTTCTTTTATGGACGGAACAGCGGCAGCTGCATTCTATCATGACGCTTCTACCAGAAAATTGATGATTCATGGGCAAGAGCTTAAGGTGGGCTGGGGCAAGCCGTCACCTGTTCCACCCAATGTTCAAGTGGCAGTTAGTACTCAAAATGCTTCTCGCAACGTTTATTTGGGTAATCTTGATGACTCAATTACTGAAGCAGTTCTCCGAGAAGATCTTTCCAAATTTGGTGCTATTGATACTATAAAAATTGTAAGAGAGAAGAATATCGGGTTTGTTCATTTTTTGACAATTAGTAGTGCTGTCAAAGCTGTGCAAACATTGCCGCAAGAGCCTAAGTATACCAACAAAAAAGTTAACTATGGAAAAGATCGATGTGCCCTCAGAGCAGCTTCTGGAAATGGTTCTTCCCAGTTCACTTTTTCTCCAGGTGCAATTGGGTTTCAAAGCTTTAGCAATGGTACAATGGGTTTTGCTGGTTTTGATCCTTATCAAGTTGTTGCCGCTGCCGCTACGAATCATCTTGATAATGGTTCAGAAATTCGCAGTCCCACTAGTCCTCTTTTTTCATCAACATCTTCTGCAGCCGGAAGTACTACATCTGCCTCTAATGTTGGAAATCGCACCATATATCTTGGAAATATTCATCAAGACACTTCCTGCGAAGAAATCTGTAATGTTATTCGTGGTGGAATTCTTCATCAAATTAGATATTTTTCCGACAAACATATTGCCTTTGTAACCTTCGTAGATCCTAGTGCTGCTAATAGTTTCATGTACTTGGCGCAACACCAAGGGCTTGTAATTAAAAATCGCCGCCTCAAGGTCGGCTGGGGAAAAAACTCGGGACCTTTACCTGGAAACATCCAAATGGCTGTTAATACACAGAACGCCTCTCGTAATGTATATGTTGGCTCGCTTGATGACCAGATGACGGAAGAAAAGCTGCGTCGTGACTTTTCAGAATTTGGTGAAATTGAGTTGGTGAATATACTCAAAGAAAAAAGCTGTGGGTTCGTTAATTTCACATCTATTGCCTATGCGATTAAAGCAATTGAAGGCATCAAGACCAAAGAGGAATACAGAAAATATAGAATTAATTATGGCAAAGATCGTTGTGGTAACCCTCCTCGAGGGCTTACTGTTAGTAGTGGGACGACAAGTGGTATCACTACTAAAACCAACAAGCGTAATAATGGTGAATCTGATGCCCGGGTACTTCATGCTGGAGACACCTCCGAATCCGAAGGGAGAAATGGTGATGGCCCTGAAGATGACGGCAATGATGTAGATGACGAGTTTGGTACCCGGGATTAGATTGAATTAACCTTTCGCAAATTCCTTTGGAATCAATATAGCAAATAATTATCACTCCTGCACTTTCACTATCAACCTTCTTTATAAATATCTCGAAGGCAGTTACATTTGCTTGCGCGATAATCCAAATTCATTCTAGTTAACTAATAGATTTATCTTTTTGCATAATAATTACCCCTAACAATCTTTCACTCAGGATTCTCACAAATTTCAGACATTAGGGTTTTAAGTTTTTATTTTATATTACACGTGTGTTCCGATCAGGCATTCACATCCTCCTTTACGGTCTTTTCTCACCCTTTCGGCTAGTCTATTATAATCTTTATACACTCATTAGATATATACTAGGTTAAGCCAATTGACAGGCCTCAAAAACGACCCTATTTAGTAGTGATGTTTTTATTTATCCATTTCATTCAAGAACCCACACGTGTAAAACTGTCCCACGATCACAGCAGATTTCATAATCCCTAACACCTGATTTCTTTTGATTTTCAAAAAACCTGTAAACCCCTTTCTTGTACTTACTCATTTTTCCTCGTCTTTTTTTAGATCATTTCCCATTTTGTCACAATTCTAACGCTAGTGATCGTTCTTGGTTATGCTTATAAGTATATTTCTAGCATCTCAATAGGTACTGTAAGATGGTTAGGTTATTAATCGGAATATTGAGTCAAAATTTTATTTCCTCTTGATGTTTTATAAAAGGCATCTAACAAAAAATTGAAATTTTCTCCCTTTATGATAAAATGACATTTGTATATTGTTGCACCTTTTTTTATGTTATAGAAATTTTAAATTATACGAAGTTATAAAATTATTATTAATCACTCGATTTTGTATTCTGCAAAGTATTCAATTTGGACACAATCTCTTCACGAGGAGCGAATACGTACTCGACAGGCAGAGCATATTGATCAACTTCCCGGAAGTAACGCAATCTCTCTTGACGCTCCCACTCTAATTTCTACGTCAAGATAGATACAGTACAAAAGGAGATCACATTAAAAGTTGACCTTTGGCACACAATAAAACAGTGTCACAGTACCTCTCTTTGTACATTATCCGATTGATCAACCGGGCTGGTCTCTTTTACGTTGGTTCGTCTCTTTTCACTAGCTGCAGATTTCTCATCTTCACTCGAGCTTAAAAGCTGTTCATCCCCGAATTTCAGTGCAACAGGTTTCTTGGATTTTCCAAGACGACGAGGTGGTAGTCTATTTGCAGGTAGGCTGATTTTCTTGTTTCGTCGCACCGGTTTTTTAAGTGCCGCGGTCACTTCCGGTTTAACTGTCGGGGTCTGATGAGAAGATGAAGACAAAAGATGAAGCTTTCCATGATCGTAGTCAATTTTTTGGTAGCTTCTATCTTGAACGCTATCAGCGCTTTCCAAGCCTGTCTCTTCCAAATTTTCTTTTATACTCAGTCTTATACTTTGAGCTTCTTTTCTTTGACTCGCTTCAACAAGTGTCAACGCTATATCCGCGTCATTATCGGTCTGTCCTTGCTCGAGGTAAGAGTTATTCTTTTCACTGGGTATTTCTATAAATGGTTCCTGATATGACTTTAATGAATTTTGGATATCTTCAAGGTTGATGGGCAGGGAGAAGTCTTCTCGTTGCTTGCCCTTTTTCAAGGTGGCGTGAACTTGACGCGTCTTGATTTCTAAGGTGTCGTCTGCTCCTGAAATTTTAACAGCTGCTTGTTCTTGGACTCTTTTTTCACGCAAAGTAGCGCGTTTTATAGGCCTCGGTGGTCGTGGCATAACTGTATGAAAGGAAAAAGATCTAGCTAGAAGTTACCATTTCGTCACTCCTTAGTTTTATCTTTCGGCATAACGATGACGTATACAATTAAATCACTATTCAAGTGAGAAGCATAATGGCTCAATTCCAATTTTTATCTGATCACCCAATTAATATTTATTATTAAAATTATACATCGAAATGCTAATGAATTTTTGTATTGTAAAAGATGTGTATTTACTAGGATACCTTTCAGAATATGATTAGTTATAATCGTATTGTTAATATGTATAATATGAAAAAGTGAAGAAAAACGGCAAAGATTGACAAATCTAATACTATTTTCACAAACTTATTTAAATACAGGCTTATCGAGTCGCCGGTTTGATTGAAGATAAAAAGAGGCCACGATCATTCATCTAATCAATCCAAAATTATATCGAAAGAGATTATAAGGATCTACCTTCCTCTTAATCTGAACAAGTCTTTCATAATTTTCTCGACCAAAACATCCTATTACTCTCTCGATCGGATCATCCCGTCCGAGTGTATTTGGAAATGGACCACCGACCGAGTGTGGAGCGACCACAGTTCGAAGCCACTTTAAATGAAAATTAATTTTGAGAATTGGCCGCTTAATTAACTCGGGAAATAAAATAAACTTACCCCATTTCCCTCTGCCATAACCCGTTGATCACTTTCTTTATCTTTCCATTGCAGAATGGCTACCACTTCAAATTTAGCATCACGATGTGAAAATGCAGTTGCTTCTGGGGCTATATCATTGATGGCACCACCAGCCATCTGAATCATCCAAACTACATAAAAGTGAAAAGTTCAAAATTGAGATTGAAAATATTATAAAAATCTCCAACGAAATACTTGGATCATACCAGCTCCAGGTGTATTGCCATTTGCAAATGCTTCAACAGTTCTTGTGATTAACTCATCAGGTAATTGATTGATCAAATCCCCTTTGATGAAATATCTATTACCACCTTTAAGATTATAAAACGCCCCATTTCGATAAATAAGCAAAATTTTCAAAAACAAAATATCTGAAACTCATAATGACTTACTTCCGTGTTTTAGAACGTTTGCCACACTTTCTTGCCATTTAACAAATGGTCGAGTAAAAACATCTTTCATAAGGCAACGTTCACCAGGAAAACTGGCAATGGTATCAACATAATGACCTCCTGTTATTTCATTTCCTACATAACAAATTTGAATAATGATGATTCCAGTGCCCCGTGTAGGTCCCGCTGTGAATATAACGGAGCTGAATAATTCTCGTGGTACATCCTTTACGCAATCACGCCAGTGAGAAATTAAAGCGGGAGTTGTATTGGTGTTGAAAGAGTAAATTAAATGACCAGAAAATACTCTTTTGATACTATAAATTCTGCATTTGAAACGCGTTACAACACCAATCGTCGTTCCAGCACCTCGCAAAGCCCAAAAAATTTCTAAATGAAATTGTTCAAAAAAAGGAAGCAAATTCTCATTATTATGGATCTGAATCATAAAGAATTATAGATGAAGAATAATCATAATTTAAATCCAAACCTGGATTTTCTGTTTCACTTGCCGTAATAATTCTTCCATCTGCCAATACCACATCACATTCAATCAAGTTATCCATAGATAATCCATACTTTCGTGATAGGAATCCAATACCGCCACCAAGAATAAGAGCTTTTCAGAAAACCGAAGATGACCAAAAGTTAAAATTACCATGGAATCTTAATTTGAAATCTTAAAAGCTGAAAACTTCTCACAAAAGAAGGAAAACAGGAGGGTATAAAGATAAACAGCTAATTTTTCAAGAATATATTGAAAAATAATAGTTACTTACATGTACCAACAGATGGGTATGCACCTAATGGCATGTGATAGCCCCAATTACTAGTCTCTTGATCAATTTCACGTACTAAACAACCAGCACCAAACGTTACTGTTCCGTGAGCATGAGGAGGACTTGGAAGCATTGAATCTTCATCATCTGATGTTCCATAACTTCTATTGGATCCTTGCGGCTCAGGAACATCAACTCTTATATAATTAATTTGTGAAAGATCGATCACTAATTCTCCTTTGATACACCAACCGGGAACACCATGTCCGCCAGATTTGATAGAAACTGTCAGCCGATGTTCATTTGCGAATCTGATTGCTCTTTATTCCGACCAAAGAAATTATTATTATTATTATTATTATTATTATTGTTGTTGTTGTTGTTGTTGCCATCTTCATAAAGACCATATTGAATCGATGATATGATATCAAAGAAAAAAAAGAATTTCATTTAATCACTTGATTGAAAATTAAACTTACTTTGAAACATCTTCAGTATCCTCGACTTTTATCAAAATGAGAGGTGAGGCTTCAATTCCTGAATTGAAAATTTGTCTAGCAGCTTGATACCTGTATTTATATTCAAAAAAAAATTAAAAAAATGTTGACGGGCAATTAACTTAGCTTTTAGGAATCTATCCTAGAAAAGTAAAAAATTGACTACTTGCTTACCCTTCTTCACCTTTCGCAAATACTTGACCTTTAATCTTATCACGAAGCGCTTGAACCAGTTGACTTGATAGGTCACGAGTAGGATATGTCATGTGTGTATAACCAAATTTTCAAATAAATATGTAATATAAAATAATGCAATATAAATACATAAATTAGTGGAAGGAAGTTTGTGGGCAATAGCAGGTTATTTTAAAAAATTGAATAACAGCTTCTCGATTATTAAAAGATTTAATTATTGAGGATGATTGATATTTGGGATTATATTTTTTTTTTGCAAAAAGTTTGAATGTGGCACTGGGTGCCCTCTGCTCTACATGGTCTTTATATGACTCTTTAAATTATCTTCTTCACATCACTGCCAACTTTTGTTGGTTGTTTTTTTTACCCACTCTAATTTAGAATAACTTTCCATAGTAATCCGAATTTTTCTGAGAATTTTCCGATCTAGAACTTTTAAAGTACCCCATGAATATTTGATTGAAGCGGTGAAACCGTGTTGCCGTTTTAAAAGGGTAAGACAATGGAAATTGCTAACTTTTTAAAGTTTTTTCATGATGAACCAAACAGTAACACCATTACCAATTCTTACCATCTGATTTTTTCAATTTCTGCTTGGGCTTTAAAGTAATGAAATATTTCCAGGGTAAACCTTATTATTCATCTCTCATATCATATTAGGAAACGATATATACTAAAGGATTTTCTCTCACGCTTCTCACTTCGGATAATCTACCGCTTGAGCTTATTTTTGATAAGACCAATGATTCTATCAAGAGTCGCACGTACAGTATTATTATTATGATTTTAATCTATTTGGTCCAAAAACTTTAATTTTTTTTTAATAGCCACGCATGAATTCATTCTAGACTTTTCTAGATTAGGGTTAGATTTGTGATTTAATTTATTGATTTTTGGATTTTAGAGTTATAAACTCATTTGAAATTGATATTTAACAAGCATTATTTAAATATTAAAAATTATTATTTTTACATAAAAATACACATTTATTTTGTTAATAAATAATTTTCTAAATTAATTAAAATACACTTTTTCTTTTTTTTTAAGTTGGACTTTTTTATTCAATAATATTAAAACAAAAAATTTTAATAAAAATTTAAAAGTTCAATTTTTAAAAAATATTAATTTATTATGATATATAATATTTTTTAAAACAAAATTTTGAAATTGTATAACCAAAAATTAAATAAATTAATTATCAAAAAATATTTAATTTAAAATATATTTGTTAAAAAATAAATAAATAAATAATAATAATTTTTTGTTTAATAATACTATAATTATTAAATAAAATAAAAAAATCTTATTATTTTTAATTAAATTACTATTATTATATTATATATTTGTATTATAACTTGAATTATTTTTATAATTTTATTAATTATTTATATATACATATATTTTTTTATTAACAAAACTTTTAATTTAACTAATATTTTTTAAGATTGTTTATAGTTAAATTTTTTTTGTTTTTATTTAATTAAAAAAATTGTATACATAATTATTAGTAACTACTATAAATTATAATATAAATAAAAAATATGATAATAATTATTTAAAAAATAGATGTTAATAATAATTTATTTTGGGAATTGCTAAATCGACCCACCCTTTTTGCTAAATCGACCACCTCCATCATGTGATATAATTTTACGTCATAGTTTTGTATTCAACTATATATAGAAACATATTAACGAGTTTATAGAGCTCTAGAATAAACTTAATAAGTTTTCTTTTGATTTTACAAGTAATTACATCTTTTTATAAAATTACAGATTATATTCATTTGATGTTACCATCTCCAGAAACATCATATAGCTCTTGTGAGATGATGATACAAAGTCTTAAAACCTTTAGATACTCCCAACGATATGTAGTTACAAAACGACGCTCTGCTGCTAATGGTACTCGTATTACTTTTAAATGTGATCGGAGAAATGAATATAATGCTTCTAAAAGATTTGTATTAGAAGATCAACAACGAAAAACAGCAACTCGATTAACAAACTGCCCTTTTACTGTATATGAACGATTACTCAAAGCTGATGAACGCTGGCATTTAACAGTTTGCAATGCTGAACATAATCATGAACCATCTGATAATATTGCTGAACATCCTACTGCTTGACGACTTAAATCCAAAAAAAAAGTATTAGTTTCACAAACGTTAAGTGCAGGCATTGCACCAAAGACAATTTTAACAGCATTATGACAGGAAGATCTTAAACAACATGCAATTTCAAAGACTATTTATAATGAACAGGCACCTCTTTGAAAAATAGACTCAATTAATTCAGATTTCAACCACATCTCTTGCAATTGAGAATCTTTTTAATTAACGAACTTAAGAACGTCCTTTAAGTACTTTAAATCGCTCTAAACAAAATATTGCTCATCAAGAATCATCTATTCAACGAAATTTATCCCAATTTGAAATTGTTGAAAATTTTTCTTCTCAAATTCAAGTATGTAAATGTAAAATTTGTAAAAAACAAGGCCATAATATTCGGACCTGTCCACAACGAAGTGTTTTTTAATTATAAAACACTTCGTTGTGGACAACCATAATATTCGTTAATATGTTCCTATATATAGTTGAATACGAAACTATGACGTAAATGATATCACGTGTTGCGGGTGGGTTGATTTAGCAATTCCCTTTATTTTAAACATAATTTTAACAAATTTATAAAAAATTATAATAATATGTCTAATTTTATATATTATAAATGCTTATTATGACATTTAAAGTCAATATCTTTTCTGTTTTTGCTAAAAAATCTACACAACAAAAAACCCGTTGATTCATTAATGATTAAAAGCAGATTAGTGCATCTGACGTGTCACTAAAATGGACACCAGTATTTTTTTTCCGTAATTTTCATGGCGTGTTTCTCCTTTTTAAAGTTAACTTTGCTCGTGACGTTGAGTATTTTTCTGGTTTATTTCCTACCTTCAACCAAAGCTTCACCCGGCGATAATTCAAACGAATTCAAAACTTGTGTTGCAACTTGTTTGAAAGAAACCTGCTCGTTAAATCCAAGTCTTCCTTTAATTTTACAATTATTTGCCTGGTCTTGTAAAGATGACTGCAGCTACAAGTGTATGCATCAAATCACTACTCATGCAATTGAAACTCGAGGAGAAATTGTTCAATATTATGGAAAATGGCCATTCTATCGCCTTTGGGGTATACAAGAGCCAGCAAGCGTATTATTCAGCTTTTTAAATGGGTTCATGCATTATCGGTATCTCAAGGTCATGAAAAATCAAATCTCTGATAATTATTACATGAAAAATATTTATTTTGGTTATGCTTACGCCTGCATCAACACTTGGTTCTGGTCTTCAGTGTATCATACTAGAGATTTTCCGGAAACTGAGAAATTGGATTATTTCTCAGCTGCTTTTTCAATCTTATTTTCTGTTTTTTTTACAACAATTCGAGTTTTCGATCTCCGCACCCCAAAAACAATAATACTTGGAGCACTTTGTTTTCTTGCTTTTATTTTACACGTTTCATACTTGACATTTGTCAAATTCGATTACGGATATAATATATTGGCTAATGGTAGTGTCGGAGCAGTTCATAATTTTATATGGATTTGGTGGTCGATACGTAATTGGAGGAAACGACCTGATGATGCCTGGAAGCCTTTATCAGCAGTTTTATACATTACTGTGGCCATGTGTTTAGAGATTTTTGATTTTCCTCCTATTTGGGGAATCTTGGATGCACATGCTCTTTGGCATGCAAGCACTATTCCATTAGTTGGTTTCTGGTATGATTTTTTAATACAAGATGCCAAAATAGAGGTTCTAAGAAAAAGTAAAGGGAAAATGAGGCTTGAATAAGATTTTTATATTCGAAAGTTGAAAATTTGACTTGAAATATAATTGTAAATTGGGAAGAAGGGAATTTACGGCATCAATAAGAAAAACTTAATTTGAATGAGCTCAGCTTACCTCGAATAGGTAGCGGTGGGCGAGTTTGTCAACCACATTTTTTTTCGATGTTTGAATTTTCATAAAGTTATGTTAATTTAAACTGTTTCGCGATAATTGGAATCTTAATGATAATTTAATTTATTGTTTTAGAAAAAATGGAAACACGTGATAATATTTAGAGATTAATAATGTAATTAATTCAATTGGAAGAAATAATACTAATTTTTAATTTTTTAAAATATAAATGTTTTCAATATATTAATTATAACTTATTTGAACAAAAATACTAAAAATGATTAAAAATAAATTTTATGTAAATGAATTTAATTTAATACATTTTACTTAATTTTAAATATCATTTATATTATTAATATTTATAATATTTATATCGAATTATTGTTATTTTCTTATTTGATGATTTTTAAAGTTATTGATTTACTAATAATAATAATAATAATAATAATAACAAATATATTTATAATTTTTATTGATTATTATTAATTTTAAAAAATATTTTCAGTATAAATTTTTATTTTAAAAAACATTATTATTGAAATTAAAATATAAACTTATCAAAACTAAATACTTATAACTATTTGAATAAAACAGACAAAAATATTAATTATAATAAATATATGTATATATTTATTTATTCATTTTACGCTTATTTGCGTTTTACTAAATAATAGAATTTATAACATTTTATAATATAAATAATCTATAAAAAATGTGTTTGATAATTATTTCTTTTAAAGCAATCAAAAAAAAAACGAGAAGTAATATGTTGCTGGTAAAATAACCTTTC
The DNA here is from genome assembly GCA_016748015.1 of Geosiphon pyriformis. Lineage (NCBI taxonomy): Eukaryota > Fungi > Glomeromycota > Glomeromycetes > Archaeosporales > Geosiphonaceae > Geosiphon > Geosiphon pyriformis. Next base: position 192,724 of record JAAOMT010000514.1, on the reverse strand, counting down.
TAGTTCTAATAAGATGAATAATTGCCAAATTCTAATACATATTTACAAAAAAACATGTCTAGAATAAATTAAAATTCTTTTTTTATAAGTATGAAATAGTAAATTGCAGAATAAATCAAATCTGAGTCAATAATGCCTACATTTTCTATTCGATTGTAAATAATTTCTATTTTAGGGCAAATTTCAAAATCTAGACATGCCAAATTTTCCTGACCAGTTCACTAATACCAACATCGTTGGTGTTAAACTGATAGCAGCCTAAAAGGACTACTAAAGTTGCCCCTCTTAAACCCCAAGTAGATACCTTATTCATAATGGGAGCACGCCTGGCCGGTAAATAATCAGTGATAATACTATCGAATCCAATATGTGAATGAATCGGTAAGGCTACACCTAAGAAGAGATCTGTGATGGGATGTGCTCCATTTACTACAGAGGCAACTGTCAATGGAATAAGCCCAATAGATAAAAAGCGCTCAAAGGACCAATGATAGGATCCGGTCACTTTATCACGAGGTGGAAGTATTACTGGATCATTCACACTCCCTTTAATGAAAGCTTTTGTGTCAGGAAAGAAAAAAAACGAGGTAAGGTTGTGTAGTGAAAATCAAAGATCTAGTTGAATTTTGAATGTCTTACAGGCGCCATCATGAACCACCTTTGAAGATTGAATGGAAAGAATGCGACCTAATGAAGTATCGAAATAATAAACGATTAAATAATCCAGAAAAAAACATTAACTAGGAGAACTAGTACATTAACACTGATTATTATGATTGAAAGTCTTCAAGGAAAACTATCCTTCCCAGAGAGAAACTCACCAACGTGAAACTCGGCTTTTGGAACCAGACGGGGTACCCGCAAAAGTTGGTCAGGTCGACCCAAACGAAAAGTGCTATTTACAATTTTCAAAGCCATTGATTTAACTCCAATTTGCATCTCTCGAGCATTTATGGACCTATCAGCCTATCAACTAACGTTATCTAAAAGATAATCTTGGAATAAAACATTTGTCAGATCCCTTCATATTTTTATTTGCTCACACTTGGACCTTCAAAAGTTTCATTTTGCCTCACGATTAAATAAAAGACAGATGTTCACTATTTGGCACAAGGCTCCTCGTTTCAAATTAAACAGTGTTTTTCGACGCTCACTAAGCTTCCATAAGATGGACATTTTGTGCAGTGACAATTTGAAAATGCGCCTACATGACTCCACAGGATTTCGTCCTTTTTTTATCAAACGCCACTTTGGCAACACCAAAGCAATACGAGCGGAGTTTAGGTCAAAAGGCGTAATTGAGCGTGAGGAGTTTCCAAAATGGAATCAATTAACCCGATCCCAAAAAGGTAACTATTTTTACCTTGGTCGTAAAATCTTGAAGTTCCTTGAGAACTTATTTTTATGTCTGACACTTCAAGTTGCCGGAGCCGCCAAAGCTACGACAAATATCGGAATAGTGGTGCTCGGAGTTGGAATATTCGGTAGGTGAATTATTCAATTTTTTTTCCATGATTCAATCCGAATATCAAAAAGCAAGGAATTCAAAGGGATGAACCATAAATGACAGCAGTTCCTCGTCAATTCGCAAGGCTCCCTCGTATATTTGATTTTTGCTGAATTATTTGGGTCTAATAGTTCAACCAAGATTTTCGGTGAAGCATTAGATAAAATCAGGGCCAACCCGGAAGTGAGTAGGTTCGATGAATATATTTGTCTATTTAGGCCCTTTTTGGACTTATTTTAATATTAATTCACTCTCTAGTGTCAACGCTTACTTGGTTCCCCAATTAAGGTTAGTTTAAGGACCATGCCTTTGGCTTCAAGATTTACCTCAAAGTTGATCAATTTTATTTTTGTTGCTAATTACCACATCCTTCTACTGAAATGAATTCAGGGACATGGGGGACCGAGTCATAGTCCCAGACAACGAAATCGAAGAGTTAGGTACGAATCTTTTTTAACTCATAGTTTATTCTCTTTTGATCAATCAATCACACGTTGGGATTATAATTTCTTAAGCTATCAAGCTGTCAAGAATACAGATGGCACAGAACATCGTTTATTGCACTTTTATGTAGAAGGACCAGAGAACGATGGCGTTGCGTTGCTGGATATGATCAAAGTATGTAAGCGTGGTAATTTTAAAATTTAAAAGGCATATCAAATGGTTAACTAATTTACATTTTACCTTTTTATCGATCTTTCAGAACGAAAAAGGAAAATGGGTCTACAAATACTTGATTGTTGATGTAGCAGGTAGTTTTTGTGTTTTTTAGTAAATGATTCGCCATGACTCAATTAATACCTTCAAATACTAGCGCAAGGACTTCGAGGACCAAAACGTTTATTTGTGGAATATCATGGCGAAAATACTAAAGATGAAGTGGAAGGACCAAAAGTATCAGAATAATTAGAATTTCTGAATCTAAAGTAACAGTAAATCAGCTCGTTAACTCCGTCGTTTTCATCGATCACTTGATGGACATTCTTTGATTTAGAGTCACCCTATAAATTTATCGCTGTCAAATATTCTAAGTTGTGCCATAATTCCTGCACTCGCGGTTTGTTAAGTTGGTTCATTGGGTAATAACGATATCATTCCTTGGCTAACTTTGAATCACTAAATGATCCGGGAAACGACGAAGTTGATAAAGCGTACCAATTCTCCCAATATGGTTGTCAAACTTGTACGACAAATGACTAGTATAGGCAAATCCCGTTTAAAGTTTTTTCGTGAAAAAGGAATTTAAAACCCAATTTATTTGGCAGAATTTATTATTTTCAGTAATTTGAACGAGTTCAAATTTATAGATAATGGCATACACTATTTAGAAGAGTAATATCATACTCTTATTTCTTACATATCTTAATATTTATAATTTGACTTCATAACAATTAGAGCGAAAATGTGTAAACAACTGATTATAAATAATAAAGATATATATTGCATAATAATTAAAAATGACACTTTAACTTATTACAATTAGATTGTAATAATTTTTCATATTAAAAATTGAAATTATTTGTTTTAACTATAAAATAATTAAAATTTTATTTTTTAATTATTTTAAAATATAAAAATTAGTTGACAAATAAAAATTGAATTTTTAATAGTCATAAAAAATATAAGTAATATATAATAAATAAAATAATAATTAATTATAAAAAACAAATAATAATTTAAACATAGAAAATAGAAATTTTTATAATATATAAATTTATTTATTTATTTATTTATTTAATAATAATAATGCAATTTTTTTTTACATGTGATTAACTAATTAAGCCAATTATAGCTATTTTATAGGAATGTATTTATTTTAGTCTTGCAGATTAAAAAAAAATTATACAAATTTTGTTTATTTTAATATATTACAGTTGTATTAATGTTATTTTTATTTAAACAATATAATTCAAAAATAATTAGTATTTAAATAAAATTTTTATTTTCTTATCAATGATAAATCTAGTTTTTTACCAAAACAGTTAACAATTATTTTTAATATTAATATTATTAAAACGAAATTTTAAATTTGTATTTTGAATAAAACAAGTTTTTTTTTACAAATAATAAAATATTTTAAAACATATAAAAACTAGTTAATTAATTTAAAATAATTTGTTTTACCACAATACTTTTAAATTCATTTTATTAAAACCAAAAAACAGATTTGTAAATACTAATATTATAAAAATAAATTTTTGATTATAAATTTTTAATTAATTAAACAACAATAATATTTTTAATTATAATAATAATTAATGTTTTTTGTAATGTTTTTAATTAATAATAATATATTTGAATTTTATATTTTTTTTGTGCTTTTTATTTATTTATTTAATATGTAAAGTCTTATTATTATTTATTATAATACAATAATTTAATATTTTTAAATAATATAATTTACATAATTAAATACAAATTAGTTAAAATTAAATTATGTTGAATTTAATATAAAAATTTACCTTAAAAAAACATTTTATATATATAAACAACTAATATATTTCTATTTTTAACTATATTATTTATTTAATAGTTTTAGTAATATTTTAATTTAATATTTGGAGTTTGTAGTTTTTAAAAAACTATTATTTAAACAAATATTTTTTATTTAAATTATTTATATATCTTTTTTTAATATTAAAATCTATTTTAAAATTTATTATTTTTTGTTTAAATCACAAATGATTTTTTTAAATTGATAATATTTATTTGATTTTAACATTTTAAAAATATTAATTTAAAATTATTACAAAATTAATAAAAAAAACTTCTTTCTCTCCTTCGTCCAAAATTTCCAAAAAAGAGTCAAAAGTTTTTTTGAAAGAAGTTTTTTACCATTCAGTACGATAAATCAAAACTGTTTTTCGATTACGAGGCCACTGTTGGCTCTGTTATTGCTGTTATGAAGAAGACTGCTAAAATTTCTGGTTCTGAGAGTGGTTTTAAAACAGTTGCATCAAGGAAAAAGAGGAAGAGAGGTGTGTTGGTAGAGGGTGTTGATAATGGAAGAGTTGCTGCTAAAGTTCCTGGTGTTTGTTCATGGAGTTCGGAGACTGAGGACACTACTGAGTCTGAAAGTGTTGATATGGAAGAGGAGTGTCTGGTGGAGGAAACCAGCTTTGATTATGGTGAAAGTGAAGCTCTGACTGGTGGAGATTATGATCAGATGCCCACAAGTTCGAAAGTTAAAACCAAAAAGGCATTAGGCAAGCCATTGGGAAAAATTGACTTCTCAAAAGACGGTAGTGATGATGGTGTTCTCTCGGATGCTCCTCTTGAGCTCCCTCTTTCTATGAAAAATTTGGTCAATGTTTCAGTCAGGAAATCATTCGCATTGGATATTGGCTTGGATAAAGTGGCCAGCAAATCTTCTCAAGAAAAACTTGTGGTGGTAAGGAAGTTGTTTTCTGGAATCAATGGTTTTGGGGAGGCATCTACCCCCTCAAAATTCTCAGGGATCATCAGGGCGACATTCACTTCCAAATCAAGTCTAATAAAAGCTACTGATAAAGCTGCGAATGCGAAGATCTTAGTAAATGCCGATCTCAAAAAAGCATCTGGGTGATCAGATCGGGCTGTAGTCGTAAAAAAAATTCCAGTTGGAACATCGGCTGAGGCTGTGCGCGCTGCGCTATCCGAGTTTGAAGTTATTAGGGCGATCAAGATGCAGTTAATCAGGCTGTGGCAGAAGGTGGTGGTGGAATTCGAACAATCAGATCAGGCTGATTTGATCGCAGCTGAGTGTTCCATCTTAATCGGGAAAGATGCTGTACGTGTGGCTAAGACTGATTCAGACAAGGAGGCATGGGATGTAAGGGACCAACATAGGGCGCTGCTCTATACATTGCCGATGGGAACCAATGCTCATGATATCTGGGACTTTGTTAGATCTGTGGGTGGGAAAACATGTGTCATTGATCATTATTCTGTTACGTATGCTCGGGCCAGGTGTGCTGTTGTTTGTTTCGACTCTGCTGAATCATTGGATGCTGCTGTGGGAACCATGCCAGTACTCAGGAACACCAATCTCCGCTGGTCTTACCTCATTTCTGCTAGATGCGCCAAGTGTGAGAAATTGGGTCACATGTCATTGGGTTGTGCAGTTCGTGGGAAATTGTCTTCTAGTAGTTCACTGTGTAGGGTTTTTTCGGATATGGATAAAAGCAGGCTGGCAATCATCTATGCCAAACGCTCAGCTCCGGTTGCCTGTCCAGTCTTTTTTGGTGGTCTCTCTTGGGCAAAGGTTGCTTGCAGGTCTTTTTTGCTCCCCCTCTCTGGTCAGAATGTTGTGGTGACAAATGGCTCCTCTTCAGAGATGAAGCTGTCCCAACCGGTTACAATGGAAGTCAACAATAGGTTTGCTGCTCTTGAGCGCAGTCTCGCCAGCCTCGTGGAGCAAGTTGGTAAGCTGGCTAAGAGGTTGGATGCACTCGGGCCAATGGTTTCCCAGCCTAGCTCTGGATGTCAGCCGTTGGTGATCCCTTCATCACAGGATCAAGGGGTGGATGTAGTGATGAGTGAGAGTTCGAGTGTGTCCACTAGTGGTGGGAATGTTGCGGGAGCGGTGTCTTTTGATATGTCTTCGGTGTCTAAGCTAGAAAACAGCATGAAGTGTTTAATGGAAACGGTTCTGGGCCTTTCGGCCAAAGTGAACAGTTTAGGTGCGCTTCCGGTATCTCTACCTCTTACTCAATGAACAGTTTAGTCTGGAAAGTTGCTACGTGCAATGTCAGGGACATGAACAATCCCGCTAAACAAGAAGACATTATTAGGTGGCATAAGGAAATGAACAATTTAGTCTCTATCGTTACTGAAACGAAATTAAAGAGTAGGGTTTGTCCATGGATTGCAGACAAGTTTGATAGTATCCAAGTGTTCTCTTCTGGTTTGGACTCCGGTCACTTGGGTGCGGGTGTTGCTGTTATCATGGACGTTTCTTTGGCTTATTATATGTGCAAGGTTTCTAAGATGCCTGGTCAGCTCCTTTCCATTAAATTACTTTTTAAGGGTAAACTTTCTGTGTCGATTTTGGGGCTTTATGCTGGTGCTTCTTTGGTGGTTCAGTTTTCTCAAGCTGGTGAAATCAATTCTCTCATTGTAAAAACTGTCAATGAATCTTCTTTCATCATTTTCGGTGGCGATTTTAATGAAGACGGCTCTCATAAAAGTGCAAGTTTCAAAAAATGCTTTGATTTGGGTCTGGTCAATTCTTTAATTGGTAGCCCGGCTGCAAAAATGCCCACTTGGGAAAATTCTAGGGGTGTTAAGAAAACAATTGATTACATGTTTGTCTCCTCAAGTCTTGTCAATGCGATAGTGCATCATGAAGTTTTGAATGTCAGTAAGCATTTTAACACGGACCATCAAGCTGTTTCAGTGGATTTGGGTCTGGGCAGGCTCTTGGATACGTGTTTGAATTCTCTTTGTAAGCAAGCGAATAAAGATCGTTGGAAGTTTGACGTCAAAAGTGCCAATGAAGTTAAGTGATTGGAGTTTAGGGATGCCTTAGCTGCTAATGTCTCTATGTTCTTGGATGCTTTCGGTGTGGCAGTAAGATTTTCAGATGTAGACGCTATGTGGGACATTGTTTGCAAGATTATGGTTCTTTCAGCAGATAGTACATTTAAGAAAAAATGGTTTAAAGGTTTTGATGGTGTGTTCACCAAGACTTCTTCTAGGTTTCACAAGCTGGAGCTGCTGGTTTCTAAGTTGGTCAAGGCTTCGCATTTGGCTTCTAGTGATGGTTTTGCTTCTTTGTTGGAGGTGTGGCACAGTCTCGACTCCCCTAGTGCATCGGTGGTTAAGTCTCTGTTTCTTTCAGGTTCTAATTTTGATCTTATTCGTTTTGCGCTGGCCAAAACAAGAAAATCATACTGTTCCTTCAAATTAGTGGAATCCAAGCGCGCTGAGGAATCCTCGATCAGGCAAGCTATTGGTAAGAGGATAGAGAGTTTTGAGCTGAACAAGGGTCACACCATTAAGAGTGTTTTGGAGCGTCCTTTTCACAAGGTGGTCCTAGATCATTTGGTTGTAGAAGATGAGTTGATTTTAGAGCCTGATTTGGTTAAGTCTAAGGTGGACAAAATTATGGAGGGATGGACCAGAAAACGTGAGGTGGTGTCTGACTTATCTGAGGATTGGGCTCGTCAATATCAGCCTTTGGATTACGTATTTGATGGTGCTTTCTCTGATGTCATGTGTTTGATTAGTTTTGATGAGTTGTCAACTGTTGTTAAGGATCTTCCTGATGGAAAAGCGGCTGGTCTTTCTGGTATCTCCAACGAATTATGGAAACATTGTGACAAATCTGTTTTGGATATGCTTTTGGTGCTCTTGAATTTCTGTTTGGTTGGTGAGTTGGTCCCTGGGCCTTGGAGAGAAGCTTGGGTTTCGATGATTCCTAAACCATATGAATGGAAGGGAGTTCTCACGAACACCTGTCCTATAGCTTTAATTGAAACGGCCCGCAAAATTCTCTCCAAAATTCTTTTGGATAGGATCTCTCTGGCTTGCAGCACTTTTGATGTTCTTCATGAGGACAATTTTTCGGTTTTGAAGGGTATGATGACTCAATCTCCCATTTTTGCTATCGGTTCTGTGGTTGAGGATGCCTTGGAAAAGAACCGTGAACTTTGGCTGGTTTTACAGGACATGCGCAAGGCTTATGACTCAGTTGGTTGGGAACATCTTAGGAGGAGTCTAGTCAGGATCAAAATGTGTGACAGGTTTATTAGATTTTTTGGCAGTATTCACAATGGTCGTGTCAACAAAGTGATGACCGACTTTGGCTTGACTGATGGATATTGTGTCCATGATGGGCTGGATCAGAGGGAAGTTTTCTCGCCTCTTCTCTGGCATATTTTTTATGATTCACTTTTGTGTGAGGTCAAAAGACAGGATAGTGTGTATGACTACAGGTTGAATTCTCATTTCATATCAAGAACTGGCTGGGTAGATCCTCAAGCTGGGCTGTCTTCGTTTCTTGCTGCCGGCGCTTTTGTCGATAATACTATCTGGATTGGTAGCAGCCAGGCTGCTACACAATGCATTCTTGATGTTGCTAGTGAGTTTTTTAGGTTTAACAATATTTCTGTAAACAATGACAAAACAGTGGCCATCTCCATCAATTGCCAGGTGCTGGATCCTCATTTGACTATCAGTGGTGCACCTATTTTCATTGCCAAGAGAAGGGAATCTCATTGCTATTTGGGTATTTTTTTGTCTTTTGAGGGTCTTTCGAAGTCCAGCTTAGCTAAAGCCCAGGCTGATGTACAGTTTTTTGTGAATCTTGTTTTGAGAAAGGCAATTTCGGACAAACAGTGTGCATATTTGGTGTCTGCAGTTCTTTTTCCTATCATCAGCTACAGGACTCAGTTCAGTTTCGTTTCTGTTGGTGTTTGTAGTAAATGGGATGCTCTGGTTTGCAAGGTCTTAAAGTCCAAGTCTGGGTTGCCATGTGATTTCCCCAGTGACGCACTTTATCACCCCTCTTTGTACAATTTAAAAACTTTCGAACAGATATAGGCTGAGAGTAAATTGGCCTCTGTTGTTGCTTTTGCGAATTCTACTGGTGTCTTGGGTCACTTGTTTTTTCATAGGTCTCATGACCTCCAGGTTCTCAGCTGGCATTCTCGTCATCCTTTGCTGTTTCCAGTTTGTGTTGGTGTCAGTCCCTCGGATAATTTTTTGGCAGGTGTGGTTTGCATTTTTTCTGGATGTGATTTGTCTTTGGGAGGCCCTCTAGATTGTGCTTTTCATCATCGGTATGGTACTCCTATGTCTTTGGTTCTTGGTAAATCCTGTTTTTTCAAGTGTATCTCTTTGCTCAGGCATTATGGAATTGCTTTCGTAGAACAGCTTTGTGACCGTAATGGTGATGTTTTCAGTTGGGGTACCTTCAAGCGCTGGAAGAGGCTAGACCCTCGTGGCCCAGTCTCTTTCTGGTTTGATCTTTTCGTTCGCTTTCTTGGTGGTGTTGTTCCTCTCTCCTCAAGTTCTTCTTTGGTGGATGGTCATGCGGTATCTGATATTCGTCTTTCTCATAATTTTGGTGTGATTCATGACACTTTGCCAACCATTGATGCTGCCCACCTTTCTGTGTATACAGATGGGTCTCTTTCTGGTCTGCGCACTGTTAACATGAGAGCAGGTGCTGCCGTTTTTTTTAAGAACATTAACTTGGGTTTGGGTGTTGGGGTGTCTGGTTTGGTTTCTTTTACTCTGACAGAACTGCAGGCCATAGCTTTGGCCCTGGAGTGTGTTCCTTTTTCTCGTTCGATTGACTTGTTCTCGAATAGCCAGGCTGCTTTAGATGCATATAGGTCAGAGTCTTCGCTGGTTTGTCTGGATTTCAGGAACCGCTGTTGGATCAAGCGTCGTCACATTGCCACCGTCATTTGTCAAAAGAATTTGGATGTGAATTGGGTTAAGGTGAGAGGTCATTCAGGTGTCTCAGGCAATGAGCATGTTGATGCGCTTGCCAAGGGTGCTGCTCTCTCTGCTTGGCGCCTATCTCATTTAGTCAGTGAACGTTTTCTATGTGCTGGTAGTATGGCAGTTTCTGGTAATTCTAGACACTTTGTTCGTGATGTTTTCCAGTCAGTTCACTAAGCTCGTTGGGAGATTGGAGTGGGTTCTCATGTTGTGGATGATAGTTTGTGTGCTGATATCAATTGGTTTATGTCTTCTATGATGTGGCACCCCGATTCTCACTTGGCATCCGGTTTTACCAGCATGCACACAGTGGGATGTCGTACTTACTTTATGAAGGCTCTCCATCATTGGCTTACTGTTGCTGTGCACAAGCGTTTATATGATAGGAGTTACCCCAGTGTGGTCTGTCTGTTTTGTGGTGATGTTGAGACCTCGGATCATGTCTTTTTGTGTCTTCAGGATGCCGTTGGCCATGCTCATTTGTTGGGTGCACATGCTTCAACTTGGAAGGCTCTTTCTGGCCTTTCTCGCTCTTCTTCATGTGTCTTACAGGCCTTGGCTTCTTGTGTTTCTGAGGTTGGAGTTGGTGTTGCTCTGTATAAGAGTTTTGTTTTTGATGAATGGTTTCATGAATCTATCTCGGTTTTTTAAGATTCTAGGGAGGGTGCTAAGAGGATTGTGAGCTTTGTGCATGAGTTTTGTTTAGCATTTCGGGATGATGTTTGGTTGGTCCGGGCCAGACACTGAGTGTTTATGGAGAAGCATAGTTTGATTCCACGTGATGGCTTCACTCCTGCTTCGGTTTCTGGTTTGCCTAAGGTGTTTTCGGCTGGTGTGGTCAGATTGCTAGGGGTGGCTGAGGCATTTGGTGTTGGTTTTGGGTTTCGTAAGTTTTGTCCATTTTTTTCAGATATTGGAGATTCGGTTTCTGTGCATATAAGTGTATAGTGTAGTCCTAACTGGCCCAAGTGGCTGGTCACGTGTAAAAAGCACATAATTTGCACCTAGTTTAGATCATTTGTATGATGTATAGCACTAGGTCGCGTTTGGATCTTACTTGTTAAATTATAAAAAAAAAAAAAAAATTAATAATATTAGCAATAAATAAAAAAACCAAAAAAGTAATAAACTTAACATAAAAATTTATTTTAATAAAACAAGATTTAAAAATTTTGAAATTTGTGTTTTTTATTTAAAAATATTTGTATATTTTTATTAATTATAATTAAATATTAATATTTTATAATTATATTAAGTTTTTATTAAGTTTAATAAGTGTAATTTAATTACTATTTAAGAATATACAATATATATACATCATAAACTAAATGTGATTTATGTACTTACTACATATAATCAGCCATTTAGATTAATTAAAATTATACTACAAATTAGTTATTACTACTATGTTATTTCTTAAACCTGAAAAAAATAAGTATTTAAATCATATACTAAAGTATATCTTTTTATTCTTCTTTATACTAAACAATATAACTATTCTATTACTTAATTTGCTTATACTGTTGAAATTATAAGAAACCACATTATTGTTAACAATTATTATGTCTTTTCTATCTATATTAACTCTGTATTCAGATTTGTAACACTATACTTTAGACCAGTAGGCCAATGTTAAGTTTTTTATAAATGTTATCATCTGTAAATTTGTTAGTCCAGAATTGCCAAATACAGTCAAAGCTTTACTGCATTAATTTTTAAGCACAAAGTTTTTACCAAAGTAAAATACAAGTTAATATTTTGTATACAAGAAGACAAATCTTAGAGAATCACAAAAAAAAAACAGCAACATTTGATAATAATGTTCAATATATTCTAAACTTAGACAAAATCTTACCACAAGCACTATTGTTATAAAAGCACCTGAATGTATAATTAGAAGTCTCAATCTTATTACAAAGTAAGCACTTTATACTTGGATATAATGTACTATATAAACACTTTTTAAAAACCACTAGCAGATGTCTATATAAAGCTTTTATAAAATAAATTCATAAGACATTTGACATGTAGTTTGTAAAACCAAAAGCCATGTGTTTATCAAAATGCCAAACTTTTGAAGACTTTTTTCAGTTTATTATACTGATATTACAAACATTTTTTATCATTAATTCAGATTTATTTTTTTACTTAGCATAATACAAAGTTTTGTAAAAATTTCTAACATAATAATAAATATGGCAAAACAAAGTCATACTATTTATATATATAAAAAATTTATGGATTACAGTTGAAAAAACAGAATTAGAAAAGCATATATTAAAGACAAGCACATTAACATATTTATTCTCTATAATACTAGCATAGCTTTTAATCTTAATTCAAAATACTAAAAGTAATTTATTTTTAATGATAATTATTATTTGTTACTGTTTTATTTACAAACATTTTCTAAAATTGTGTAGAGCCAATTTTAATTTATCAATACAAATGCTAATAGCAGTTTGGCTATCTGAATTAACAATCATATTGCTTTTAATAGAAATACAAGCAAGCATGATGTTACCAGTAGAATTCTAGCTATTAATTAGCATGAAATTTCCTTTATAATTCCTATTATTAATTAGCATATATTATTATCGTTTCGAATTTCACTTATTATTTAATCAAATTAGCAATTATCATCATTTAATCAATAACCCGATTTGGACCATAAAAATTGAGATGATCAATTTACACAATACCCTGAACCATATAACATAGCCAAAATTCGCCGAAATTAATGAAAATTGGCCGAAATAATTCATAGTTCAGTGAAATAACTTGTAGTTCGCCGAAATGTATCTTTAGTTCACCGAAATTCTAGAAAAGAGAAAAAGTGCAAGTTCAAAGACTAGTACTACAACAAGTTGTATAAAAGAAGAGCTTCTCTCTTCAAGAAAATGTATCTTCTCATATCTTACCATAGTATCTTACTTTAGGTATCTTAATTAGAACAAATCACTTTTTACATATCTCAAATAAAAATTAAATATTTGAAAACCAAATCCTTTGATTATTACACTTGAAATTCTCTCAACACAACTAACATTTTGAAATTGATTAGCTACCAATTTCAGTAATCTGTTAGTGACTCCAGGCCTGGATAGAAAACGTTTCCTTGACAAAATTCTATTTCTTTACGTTTCTTTTATTTTTCTCTTTCTTTTCTTATCATAATCATTTGAGTAGCCTACAGACAAGATTCCTGTAGAAGAGTTGACTTTCACAGCAAAGTAACTACACATTTTTAGTGAGCTTCCAGACGAGCAATTCCTGGGAAAGAGTTGATGTTTACTACAACGTAACTACATAAAGTAACTGGCACGGAATTGGCCATTCCACTTATAAGCCCAGCGGTTCAAATTATAGGAGATAATTTGAAGATAAATTCAGTTATCGAAGGTTCAACTACTTCCTCTAGTCGTGAATAAAACAGCAAACAAGCATCAACAACATTTAAGAAAAGAGACCAAAAACCTTCGGTAACACCGAATTTGTTCATCAAGATTTGATTTGTTGACATGAATGTCTAAAAAAATTATTATCAGACCAAAGAACGCATTTTGTAAACAGAACATTAACAGAATTGAGCCAAAGATTTGAAATTAAGAGACCATTATCATCACCATACCATCCACAAACCAACGGATTAGTCAAAAAATTCAACAGAACATTGTGTGAAGCAATAGCTAAGTTCAGCCAAGAAAACCAGAATGATTGGGATTTGTTAATACCATTAGTACTATTTGCTTATTAGACAATGAAGCAAGATACTACACAAGCAACACCATTTGAATTAGTATATGGTAGAACAGCAACACTACCAATGGAAATAGAAGTCAGCACATACCCAACCAAACCAATAACAGAAGAGAATTTCAAAAACACATTGTTGAAAAGAACATATGACTAAATAGAAACATTAGAAAACAAATGACAGAAAGCAGCTAATAACATACAAAGGTCACAAGAGAAACAAAAAGAAAAACATAATAACCAACTACCAGATAAACCAATTGAACTCAAGATTGGAGACAAAGTACTACTACATCATACCAAAGCGGAAAAACAAAGGAGTAGAAAATTTGACTCCAAATGGGATTAGCTATTTTACATAGAAGAAATTATAAGAAATGGAGCTTACAAATTAAGATTGAATAACAAAATCTTGACCAAAGCAGTACATGGAGATTAACTGAAACCATACTACCATATAGCAATCATCATCTATCAGTAATATTCTACAACTGGGAGTACAGAGAATACTAGTTCAACCAGATAAGATTCCACAAAATCTGAAACCAATTATCATCCTTGATAACAACACGTCCAATTGATCAACAAAAAGAATATATAAAGGCATAGTCAACACAATAGAAAAACACAGAAAAATGAAAATTACTGACAACATTTATTTATTAATACAACAAATCTTTCAATTAATTCAACACCAGAAGATGGAAATTACAATCAATCAACAAACCATTTGATACAAAAGTACTGCAAGGATACCACAACACAAAGTACAGAGAAAACTCAAAAATGTTGTTGACAAGATCATAACCAAGGTAAAATTGGCCATGAAAGAACAATAAATAATCGGATTATATCAAGAACTTACCAGAGAAACTTGGACTTGGTAGATGCAACAATTTCTGAAAAACTATTGTCATTTTCACTTGGAACAACACGTAAATATCCAGAATTTGTACACTGACAAAACAAAATGGTTATTTGACACAACAATATTGAGACAACTGAAACAATTTGTGGAAAAGAACAATCTAACCACACAAGCTCAAGCCATTTACCAGCTATATATGAGATTTTAAGACTGACCAGAAATCTTACTTAACACAGCAATAGATACAGTTATAAGTAATCAATTGGAAAAAATAACCAATGCCCAATTTGAAGAATTACAAACTCAAATAATACAAGTAATACTCGAAAAAGAAATTCAAGAAATAATTGAAAAGGGAGAATTAAAAGAGTTAGATTTTGACAGAGCTCAATATTAAAAGGAGAGAATAATGTTACTCATAGAATATAGGAAGTATATTATTATTAGCAAGTAGATATTAGCCAATTAGAAGTAGACATAGTAAATGTAGAATTCCAGGATTTCTTTCAGAGGAATTGCAGGATTCCAAGAATTTCAGGATTCTTCAGCAAGGATTCACAGGATTTCAGAATTCCAGGATTCCTCTCATCAGGAATTGCAGGATTCCAGAAATTCCAGAATTCCTGTCACAAGGAATTGAAAAATTGAGAAATCTCAAATATGTATATATAGCAGTAGTGTTAGAAGCAGAAAAAGAGAGCATGAACACCAAGAATTCTTAGCTTAGTTACTACAATTCTCAAATAAATAATTATTCACTATATCAAATTCATTCTTCACTATCAACACTTCATGTTGATAATAACTGATACTTAATCATATTAAAACAATAGCTCTTGATCACAGCTATTAATGAGATACTAACTTGCAAATTGCCTTGGCTTATTTCTTATTTTTTCTTTTATTTTTTCTTTATTTTCTTTGTTGTCTACTAACTTGATTAAAAAATTTACTCTTGGAGGACTTATGGAGAAATAAACTTGCTTAAACAATATTTACTCTTGGAAGACTTATGGAGGAATAAACTTGTTTAAACAATACTTACTCTTGGAAGACTTACGGAGGAACTGATGCCAGAAAACAGCACTGGTATACACTTATGGAAGATATCATATTAAAAAAATTATCAATCATCAAGCTGAGCAAGCAATCGACAAAACTATGGTTTCAGGAAACTACTGATAAACTGTTACTAATGAATCTCTGTCCATTATACAAAGAATTCAATTGGAAAATCTTCAGATAAAATACCTTCAGATTATCATTGTCACCAATCGCTTTGAGCACCAAGTTACGGATTTGTTATTTGATTCAACACCCCAAATAATCTCTTGTAACAATGTTGGCTAATGTGAGATGGTCAGATCTATGCAAAGCCATCCATAATGGTCTTCCGAATTTAAAAAAATGCTGTGGTAGAGCTAATTCAGCCAAGGTTTGCAGCAAGTTTGTGGTAGAAAAATCGACAAACGCAACTTTAGTGAATGAAGGAAACAGTTTGCATTCTTTTTTTTGCAGACAAAATGAACTAAAATTATGGATCTTGGAAGTAATGTTCAAAAAAACACAAAACACTCCTCCACTATCACTGTTTACAAAAAGTGTCCTCATAGTGTATCACAACCACTTAAAATTACTCCAGATCTGTTCTTTCTTTTCATTCAGGATTCTTGCTTTATCAAAAACAAACAAGAACCATGATTTGACTTCATAACCATCAATTCTCCAGGGTCATTCCAAGCATGCTCTCATTGATTTCCAGTATTTAGACACAAACATTTTTAATTCAGTAAAATATGTGGGGCCATTCATATTTACAGTCAAAAACAGAAGCTGCACAATAATTTCTCTCATTTTCACTTCCACTGCAAACCAAAAAACCATTGATAATTTTTTGGAAATTTGTTTTTGGATCTAGTATTCTACCAATCCTTCGGCAATCATTTTATGAAAAAAGAACTGGATGTATTCAAATATTGCACAAAAATACACAACATATACTTTGACTATATCAGCATCTCGTCTGGTTCTATGATTAAGCTTTCTCTGTTCAGTCAAGATATTGGCAATTGAACAATGAGATGGATATCTATCACTGTCTTTTTTGCAAAGACAAACATACAAAATGAGTAAAATTTTCTCGATCTCTACTATCAGTCGAGACTTTCCAAAGCTAGAAACTTGTATCAAGTCATAGTATGGTGAGTCGTACTCTGTTGGATCACACTCTGTCATGTTTTTGTCAATGTGTTGGCAGAAATTTTTGGCAATGTCACAAGGATTGCAGTATTCTGAGTCTGAAAAAGCTTTTTTCATGGTGACATACTTCTTATCACCAAACCAGTAACTCAAATTTGGATCTAAAAGATATAGGATCAACACCAAAAATATAGAATAGGCAAAATTATTATTTAGCATTTATGATACATGTACAAGCAATTATTTAAGAGATAATGAATAGCAACATAAATTTTGCAAAAATACATTGTGAATATAAAGAAGGTTGCTCACAAACAGCTATAAAGAGACACAAGTATGAATAGAAATGAATATTACACAATATATCAAAAAAATGTAGTGTCAAAATATCAATAAATTTCCACAATAGATGAATATGTAGGAAAAAATATAATGAATATGATGAAAATATCAGAATGAGTGATCAAATAAATGTCCAGTAATGCGTTTCAACTACTCTTCAAACTAATATCTAATGTTCTCAAATAAATGAAAATAGAAGAACATTGCATGCTGCTATGCCTATTCTAACAGCATTCAAACTATTCTCCCTCCATTGCTCCTATTCTATTTAACCCAAATACATAAATAGTATATCTCCAGTTGTATCTTTGCAACAAATTTAAAACTAATAAATTTTATTCTAAACAAATTGCCTAATAGAATATTTCAATAAAACTCTATGTGAAACATTAGCCAAAACCAGTAAAAAAACAAACTTATAAGACAAAATACTATTTTTAGCTTTGTTTGCTTATAGAACTGTAAATTATAACATAATAAGTTATAAACTTTTTTATCTGTTTTATGAATGAATGACAACTCTATTAATAAAAACTAATATTAAGACAATACTCTTTGAAAAAATAACAATAAAAAATTACAAAAACATTTTGCAAAAAAAACTTGATATTATTCTTAACTTCTTGGTAAAAGTACAAATAATTGTCTTTGAAAAGATAAAACAGTTTCAAAAAAAGCTTAAAAAGAAGAAGATTTATAAAACACTTTTTTTAAGTATTAGTGACTTAGTTTTAGAATATTGCTTAGACAAAAACAATGTTTATGATAATAAATTTTCTAGCCAGTGAAAAAAACTCTTTTTAGTCAAAAAAGTTTTGAATAATAGTTTTTATATTCTATAAGATCAATATAAAACAATCTTTAATAATTGCCTTGTTCATAGTATACAACTCAAAAATATCACAAATGACCTAATTGGTTGTTTGTTGTGGTAATACTGATCCAAATAATCAGCAAAAATTAGATATAAATAAATGCACCATTTTCAAAACAGAGGTATCTTCAACCAATATGAACAATTATTTCTTGGATCAAAACATTTAAAATGCTTTTTATACTCTTTATAAGTATTAGATTAAAAACTATTCAAATGCTACTTTGATTATTGGAAAACAAACCACCATAACTGATAACAGTAGAATACATATTGTTATTAGACCAAAAAAACCACTATCAGAAAAGAAAAAATTGGTAGCAAAATAGATAAATATTTGCTGAAAAGTATAAAAGCAACAATACTTTCACTTTCTATTACAATTGGAAAAACAATTAAGGAAATTTTATCTATAAACAAAAACTTGTCATATGGAAGACAATTAGAACTTTATAGTTACTTTGGTAAAATTATAAAGAATATAAAGCTTATAAAAAAAACAACTTCAGAGATACAAGTAGAAATTTTGAGCATTATATGGTTAAATGTTTTAAGAGTTTTAACTATTGTTAAAAGAGCCAAAACTTTTATACAAAAATTTGGTTTCTTGAATACAAAACTCATTTTAATTCAGATATTATATATTTTATCTACAAAAAACTTCAATAAATTAGTTAGTTTTGAGCTAAACAAATTCTTTAATTAGATTATTTCATGAATAGCTTGATTTCACCAAAGCTCAATTTTTTTGGAGAGGATAATATTATAATTAAAACCCATACTTTTTATTAGTTATTACATATATTAACTACTGATGTCATATAATTAGCCATTTTATTTTTAAATAGTAATCATTAATCTGATTAATAACCTGACTATTGACTTGATTATTAATTTGATTATTGATCTGATTAATAACCTGATTATTAACCTAATCATTAATCTAATCATTGACCATTTTCAATAGCTATTTATATGATAAGTCTCTTAGCTATAGAAAAACATAATTAATATAATAAAATAAAACTTATTATTAATTACTTTTTCTCATATCATTTATTTTTTTTTTCCTATTTTCAAGTATTTAAACATCTTGGAATAAAAGATTACTTGTTAACATTCACATACCTTATTTTTTTCTCTTTTTTAATTTGTATTATTAGAATTAGTCTGAAAAGTAATTGCTTGTTTTTGTGATTTTTTGAATAAAAAAATGATTAAAAAACACAACAATAGCTGTTATTAATTCTAAGAATTGCTAAATTAAAGCATAAAATAATAGCAGTAGTGTTATTTTATTAATAATTACAAACTATTTTTTTATCTTTAGATTTCTAAAAAAAATTTGCAACTGTAATTTTTACAAACTGATTATATATATTAAATTTTTACTCATTTAATTTGCTCTTATATTGTAATTCTCTCTTTTTGATTATTTCTATTACTCTATAATTCTGTTTTCTCTTGCTATCTATTAACTTGTTACTTTAATTTATAACAATATAAACAAAAATCAGTAAAAATTTGAAATTAAAAAAGTAAATAAAATAAAATAAGTTTATTTTAGAGATGTCTTATTTGCAAGAATGTTTTTGGTATTAAAAAGCTTTTAAAGAACAAAAAAGATAGAAGATTTAAATCTGATGTAGAATTTTTTCAAAAGTATAATAATAAATTTGGCTAAGAAAGTTTTTGCTAAGCAGTAATTTAACAAAGTTAATGTGTTTAAAAATAAACAATTATTCAAGTTCTATAAGTTAGAGATTCTGGTTTTCAAAATTATAAAGTCTTTTGCTTTAGGTAATACAAATAAGTTTTATAATTTCATTTAAGTTTGGTTTAGATTTGACAATATTGGTGCTGCTAAAATTCTATCTTTGAATAGTTTTTTTTTGAATTTAAAAAATATTGTATATTATCTGTTAAATACTAAGAAAAAATATTATGCATTCAAATTTTAAGAGTCTAAAACCATAAAAATATTTAAAGTTAGAAAGTTGATTAAGAAATATATAGAAAATTTCTGTACAAACAAAAGTCAGATAATTAAAAGTGTGCTGAAATATTTTTTTAGAAGATAATTTTAAATTAATTAATAGTTAATAGAGAACTGGTTTTAGAGTCTAATAAAATTAAATCTAAAATAAATAATATTATAGAAAATTAGATTAAAAAATATGTAATTCTTAAAATATTGTTTGGCATTAGTTTTTTTAATATTTTTTACTGAATTATGTTGATAATATTGTTTACTTTAGTATTATAATTAGAATTAATATAAAAAATTGGTTTAAGTAATTAAGAAACTACTAGATAATAAAACTGCTGAATTGTTAAAAATTTCTAATAAAGTTTAAAAACATAGTAGTAATAAGATGTTAAATTGTCTCATAAATATTTTGAATTTATGTTTGGTTTTTGGTTTAGCTCTCATTTTTAGAAAAAGACTTGGATTTTTATAATTCTAAAACCATATAATTAAAATAGTATTTTAATAAATACCAGATCTATTGTATTAATTAAGACAACTAGAAAAATTTTGTTTAAGATTTTTTCAAATCAGATATCTTTGACTTGTAACAACTCTGAAATTCTCTACAAAAATGATTTTTTGGTTTTAAGAAGTATATCTACTTAAACTTTAATTTTTATTATTGGTTTAATTATAAAAAATGCTTTAAAAAAAAATAAAAAGATATGACTAGTTTTGTAAGATTTGTGTAAAGCTTATAATTCTGTTAATTGACAGCATTTAAAGAATTGCTTAATTAGAATCAAAATATGTTTATACTTTATTAGGTTTTTTGAGAGTATTTACAATAGTCAAATTAATTGTGTAATAATAGATTTTGGACTTTTTAATAATTATGTTGTACAAAATAGATTAAATTAAGGTAAAGTATTCTTTTCTTTGCTTTAAAAAAGTTTTTATGACTTTTTTTATGTAAAGTTAAATAATATAAGCAATTGTATAGTTATAAATTAATTCTAAGTTTGTAGTAAAGTTAAGCAAAATTGAGAATAAAATTAAAATGACAACTTATTTTGTTGCTGAAATATTTGTGAATAATACAATATTAGTAAATAGTAATTAGTTTACTATATAGTATATCTTAAATATAGCCAGTAAATCTTTTGTACTCAATAATATTTTTTTAAATAACAAAAAGACTGTGACTATTTTTATTAACTAAATAGTTAAAAAAACTTCCTTATTCATCAATAACATGTCAATTGTAGTGGCTAAAAAAAGTAAATTTTATTGATACTTGGACATATTTTTGTTAATAAAAGAATTGTAAAAACTTAATTTGGTTAAAACATAATTTGATATTAAATTTTTTTTAAATGTGATATTATACAAGACTATTTTTGATAAATAATTTTGTTATTTGATTTTTTTTGTTTTGTAGTCTATTATTGAATACAAATTACAATTTAGTTTTGTTTCTAAGAATGTATATGCAAATAGAATATTATGATTAGGCAAAGCTTAAAAATCAAGACAAGTCTTTCATATAACTTTTTTACAAATACATTGGTCTATTTGTTTTTTATAGCTTAAAAACTTTTGGTCAAATACAGACTGAAGAAAAAGCATTTTTTGTACTGAAATTTGTGAATTCTTTTGAAGTTTTAAAGAAAATTTTTATTTACTATTGTATAAACTTATAAGTTTTTAATTAATTATTAGTGTATTTTTTATATTATTTTATAAGATTAAGCCTTAATTCTAAGAACAATTTTCTGGCTGGAATTGTAAAATATTTTTATTTTGTAATATATTATTTTTTGTTATATTATTAAATGCTTTTTACTTCTTTAGTAGAATGCCAATATCTAATTTTTTCAAAAATGCCAGCTTTTTTAAAATTTATAACAAGCTTACCAGTTAGTTCAAAACCATTAAAGACCATTAGAGTTTTATAATACTAGCTTTTAGACACAAATTTTTTTACTAAAATAATGTATAATTCAATATTATGTACACAAAAAAACAAGTTTCATTAAACTACAAAAAAAAATATAGCAATATTTACAAACAATATCTATGACTTCTTAAACTTTTTTAAAATTTTATTACAAGTAGTTTTGTTTGAAAAACATCTAAAAACATAATCAGATATTTTAGTTTTATTACAAAACAAATACACTATACTTGGATATAATGCATCATATAAATACTTCTTAATAATAATTAGATATTCATATAAAGTTTTTATAAGATAAATATACAAAGCAGTTAACAAGCAAAATGTGAAACCAGAAGTTATATATCTATTAAGATACTAAATTTTAGATGTTTTTTTTAGTTTACCTTATTAATATTGTAGTTTTTTATTACTTTAGATCTAAATTCATTTTTTTATCTAAAATAACACAAAATCTTATAAAATTTTTTAAATCATTGTTGTCATCAGCAGAGTTTGAATTGTTGTTGTCATCAGTGGAGTTTGAATTGTTGCTGTCATTAGTGGAGTTTGAATTGTTGCTGTCATCAGTGGAGTTTGAATCAGAATTAAGTTCCGATTCCGATTCCTATTTGTTCTCACTAATTGGCTTTTTTTTGAATATATGATGCATAAGAGTAGATTGTCACTACATCTCAATATTCTGACTTAGGGCTGTCAAATAAGTTTTGCTAATTTATTGGTACTGTAAGAATTAGGTTTTATTGGGCTATTAGAGATAAGTTTTCTTGTATAATAGCAGAGTTTGGAATTTATCAGACTTCAAATGTTCAGTTTTTTGGAAAATTCCTGGAGTTTGAATTGCTAGAGGTTTAACAAGTTTTATTGACAGTAAGTTTCTTTGTATGATAGCAGGGTTGGAATTATTGGGTTTCGAATGTTTGGGTTTTTTTTTTTTGAATGATCGGGTTTTGAATAATCGGAGTTTTAATTTAACAAGTTTTTAACAAATTTATCAACGGTAATTTTCGAATGTTTAGAGTTTTAACAATCAGGTCTTGAATAATCAGAGTTTTTAATTTAACAAGTTTTTAATGAATTTATCAACAGTACGTTTTGAATGGTCAGAGTTTTAACAATCAGATTTTAAATAAATAGAGTTTTTAATTTAATGAGTTTTTAACAAATTTATCAATGGTAATTTTTGAATGTTCGGGGTTTTAATGATCGGGTCTTGAATAATCGAAGTTTGAATTTAACAAATTTTTTTTTTTTTTTTTTTTTCAAAGGTGAGTTTTGAATGTTCGGGGTTTTAATGATTGGGTTTTGAATAATCAGAGTTTTAATGAGTTTATCAATAGTAATAATAAAATAAAGATTTTGCAAATTCTAAGTGATTTTCTCTTGTTTTCTCTTGGTTTGCCACTTTCTTGCATAGTTGTTGTTGGTACTGGTTCTCTGTTGTATTATACTTCACAAGGAGCACCAAATGTTATAGGTAATTCTTTGGGGTGTCAAGTGAATAACAAACCCATAACTTGGTGCTCAAGACAATTGGTAACAATGATAATTTGAAGGTATTTTATCTGAAGGTTTTTTCAATTAAGTTCTTTGTATAATAGACAGAGATTTAATGATAGCAGTTTATCAGTAGTTATCTGGCACCATAGTTTTGCCAATTATTTGCTCAGCTTGATGGTTGATGATTTTCCTGGTATGATATCTTCCATAAGTGTATACCAGTATGGTTTCTTGACGTCAGTTTCTCTGTAAGTCCTTCAAGAGTAAGTGTTGTTTAAGCAAGTTTATTCCTTCATAAGTCCTCCAAGAATAAGTATTTTTAGTAAACTTTATTCTTCCGTAAGTCCTCCAAGAGTAAATCCTTTAATTAAGTTAGTAGACAACAAAGAAAATAAAGAAAGATAAAAGAGAAATAAAAAATAAGCCAAGGCAATTTGTAAGTTAGTATCCCATCAATAGCTATGATCAAAAGCTATTGTTCTAGTATGGTTAAGTATCAGTTACCATCAACATAAAGTGTTGATAATGGAAAATAAATTTGATATAGTGAATAATTATTTATTTGAGGATTGTGGTAACTAAGCTAAGAATTCTTGGTATCGATTCTTTCTTTTTTTTTTAATTTTAATAATTATGATTTTGCGAGTCTAATTAATTTTATGAGTCTAATTGACTTCATGAATCAATTGACTCTAAGTCTCATTGACTAATTTTCTAACTTCTGATATTACTGCTATATATACATATTTAAGATTCTTTAATTCATCAATTCTTCATGTCAGGAATTCTGAAATTCCTGGAATTCTGCAATTCTTTTGAGAAGAATCCTGAAATTCTACAATTCTACAATTCCTCATGTAAGAATTCTGCAATTCCTGGAATTCTGCAATTTCTCTAAAAGGAATCCTAGAATTCCACATTTACTATGTCTATCTATGATTGGCTAATTTATATGCTAATATACTTCCTATATTTTATGAGTAACATTGTGTGAATAACTGTTCAGCCTATTGAGTGCTCATTTCCAAGTGTCCTTGATGAAGGTTTTTTTTGTACCCAATTGTTAATTAATATGATGTACTAACAAGCCTTGTCATATGTTTTTCCTCTGCCAAACACATCATTCCAGAGTCTTTTATCAGGCAGAATCTTACCATATGTGAGGCATGGCATGTTGTCCCACTTATTTTGTTATTTTGGTTGTCTAAATTTTTTCAGTATACAAGATCTGCAGTAGTATTTGGTAGTAGTGGGCCATTTTTTATTGTTCCTGATACATGCATCCATTGTGAATAGCTTCTTTCTACAATTAACACATATTAGTTTTGGAGGTTGGTAAAATAAATTTCTTTGGCCCAAGGTTACATATTCTAATGATGACGATTGGGGTTCTTCTTCAGCTTTGCCTTTTCTTTTTTCTTTTCAGATTAGTGGTGGTAGTAGTTTAGTTCAATAATCATCCACCCATAAAACCTGATAGATCTTGATGGTCAGTGGTAGTAGTGTGTTTTCAAATTCAATTAGGAGTTTCTCAGTATATTGGGTTTTAAAGTGTCCACATATAGCTAGAATTCGGGCATGCTGTCCATTAAACATGAGTTAAAGTTCTTGAATATTCCAGTCAAGCGTAACATTGGCTTTTGACAACCAATCATTTTTTACCAGAGCTTGATATTGAGTAGCTACCATGATGAATACCTTAATAGAGATCTGGATTCCATTAATCTTAAAGGGAAAGTTGTCAATTTTTCTTATTGGGGTTTTTGTGTTTCCATCTACTGTAATGATCCAGACAGTAGCAGCATGATCTATTTGGCAACTTAATTGGTCCATGAGCTGCTTCATAATTATGCTACTGGCTGATTTGCTATTTAGGATTAATTTAATGTCTATTCCTCCGACTCTGGCATCAGTATATTGATGGCTGCCTCACTAAAAAGCCTGTGAGTGTTCAAATTATTGATGTCAAAAAGAAATATGGTGGCTAGAGTGATGTCTTCAGTAATAGTGGCTGGTAGGATATTGTTTTTTGTTGGCTTGGAAAATTGGGAGATTTGTTCTACATTTCTCCCTTCCATAGGTGTAGATTTATCAAAATTCTGGTTTTCCATGAGACCAAGATAGGAAGCTTGATTTGGGTATTCAATTGGTACTAGTCAAGATTATGCAGGACTGTGAGGGATTAATTGAGATAGTCTACTGTTAGTTTGTACTTGATTGTTGTTGGAATTCTTCTATCTCTGATTATAGTCTATAGCTTGAGGTCTGAGCTGGCTGTAAGAGAGAGTTTGATAGTAAGGGATTGCTTGTGTCATTGGTGGTGATTAATAATAATTTTGGGGTGGTGGTTGAGTATACGGGACTTGTTATGCATACTGGGGAGATGGATTTTGAGGGATAGAATATTGAGATACCATGTTTTGCTGATATCTTGGTTGCTGGTATTAGTTTCCTTGATTTTGGTCCATTATCTTCTTTCTGCAGTTATGAGCAATGTGTACAGATTTCTGGCAATAGTAACAGTTGCAGAGATTGGATCTCCAAGGTTGTTGCTGTTGCTGACAGTTCTATTGCTGTGAATATTTGCTGTTGTTGTTATTTTCTCTCTGTTGCGATGATTGGTAAGTTTCTGTGGTTCCAGCTAAGAATCCCTTAATTTTCTGAGTTAATTTCTTACTTAATTGGGTTATCTTTGTGTTGATGTCAGAGGTTCTATTGATGGCTAAGTTAACAGTTTGGGTATGGTTTACTTCTTGTTCTGCAAACTCAAAATTATAAGCGAGAGTGACTGCTTTTTGTAAGTTTGCTAAATGGCGAGATTGTACAGATCTTAGAAGGCTGCTTCTTAGTCCTTTAATGAATTAATTGAGGACTTGTGTAGTGATATAATAATTCTGCTCGATGGCTAGGATTTGTTGAAGAATCTGATTAAATCTTCTGAGATAAGTAGTTACTACTTCATGGTTATTTTGTTTTATTATACTGAATTGATTTTGCAATCAGATAAGTGTATTAGGGTCACAGAAATATTGCAGAAAGATGAGTTTAAACTCTGTAAAGGAGGTAGGCTTCTCTGCAAGGCTCTGGTACCACAAATTGGTGGTTCTGGTCAGAAAAAACAGCAGTGTTTAAATTGTGCAGTCATCATCCCATCTGTTAGTGGTAATTGTTTTCTTAGCATTTGTAATTCAAGAATATGCGTTATCTTTTTTACCAGAGAATTTCTCCAATTTAGCAATATTCCAATAGGCCATGATCCGGTTAATGGGTGGAGTGTTACTGGTTACAGTTAAGGAAATTGGTGTCCATGTATTTGAGTGTTCTCTGGGTGCTAATGCTGGTTGTTTTTCTTTGTTGCTAAAACCAATAGATTGTAAAATAGCTGTTTTTTCCATCAGAAGAGATGCTGATTCTGCTGGGTTTTGTGCTAGTGGCTGTTCCTAAGTTGACATGTTTTCTTCTGTTTGACCAACTGTTGGAGTAAGATTTCCAAACAGTGATTCATATTCTCCTAGTGATTTGGTCTAACTGTGTTGGCCCCAAGAGTATAAATTTTTAGGAGTTTGTAATATTTCTGACTGGGTTTCTGGAAGTGGATTGAATACAATTCTACTTTGGAGTATTTAATAATATGATGGAGTTGTTAAAGAGAGGAACCTTGGTTTTTTGTTAACTGTAGACTTGTTTTGGGCAGTTGTGAGATTATTGGATCTGTCTTTATATTTTTCCAGATTGAATTCTACTGATTGTTGTACTTGAAAGAATCGTTTTGTCATGTAGTGTTTAATGTCCATATTAACTATGTGTAGAGTTTCAGCAATTGCTTGAGTAGTAGTAGTTGTTGAGTACCCTAGTAAGCTTTGATAGATTTGTTCTCCAAGTTTTCCTGTATTAATTGCGCAGTTTAACAAGCAATTGATTTTTGCATTGATATAGTTGCAAAAATCACTTTCTGCAATGGTGGTTTCTGCTGGTATTCCTAGATCTTTCTGAAAGTATATAAATAGTGCTCTTCTATATGAAGAGTGGTCCTTTTTTATTGTTTCAATAGTTACCACTTTTGTGTATCTTTGGAGTGCTCTGTCTCTGTGGATTTATAACCTCACAGGAAGCACCAAATATTATGGATAAACTGGGTAGAGTATAGTGATAACATTGTTACAGATGATATTTGGAGTCTCAAATCAAATAACAAATCTGTAACTTGGTATTTAATATCTTGACAATGTTAGTGATACTGGTACATTGGTTATATCTGAAAGTTTTAGAGTTAAGTTTTTTGTATAATGGACAGAGATTCAATGACAATGTAGTTGGTTGGTAAGTTGTGTTCCAGTAAAATTTTGTTGCCAAAGTGTACTCCTCATTGTTACCACAACAAGTGCCCATTGACAACAATTTCTTGTCACAATCAACACATACCAGTTTTGGGTGGCAATAAGTGGATCGGTGGAGTATAGTGTAAGAATTATAAGTAGGGTTGCTGTTGGTTGTTGGTTCTTTTTCCTTCCCCTTTCTTTTTCCTTTTTTGTCTTCTTTCCATTCTCAATTTATTTGTTCTTCCTGGTTGTTGTCAGTTTTGCAGGCTTGGTCAGCTTTCCAGATAAGTTCTTCACTCTGCTTTCCTTTGCTGTTGTTGTCCCACAAAGATACTAGTGGTAGCTCATTGTGTTCAGTGTCAGCCCAAAAAACTTGGTAGGCTTCCCAGGTAGGTTCCTTTTTCTCTTCCTCGAATTCGATAAGTGGGGTTGTTGAGTTGGTGGTCTTGAAATGGCCACATGTGGCTGGTATGTGTGTGTGTTAGCCGTTCTGGCTAATTTGAAGCTCCTGCATATTCCAATCAAGCAATGTGTTAGTTTTGAATAGCCAATTATTCCCAATAAGTGCTTGGTATTGGGTGGCTTCTATGACCAGTACTTTAATTGGGATCATGATACCATTGACTTCGATGGGGAAGTTGTTGATTTTACCAATGAGAGTTTTTGTTGTTCTATCAGCAGTTATGATTCTGGCGCTGGCAGCACAATTAACTTGATGACTTAATTGGTCCATAAGTTGTTTTGTAATGATGCTGCCAGCTAATCCACTGTCTAGGATTAGTTTGATGGAGTGGCCATCAATTTTGGCATTAGTATACATGACTGTGATAGGTTTTTTTTTCAAAATGACTCCACTAAATAACAGCGTGGTTGATGGTTCTTCAAGTTTAAATGGGAAGATGGCATTTAGTTATTTGTTCTCAGTAATAGTAACTGGCAGAATGTTGTTGGTAAGTGTTGGTTGTTGGTTGGTCTCCAGATTATTGGGTTGGGTGTCTTCTGTGGTAACCAGAAGACTTAAATAGTTCTGAGAATTTGGGTTTTGAGCATACCCAGTGCCTGAATTCCATTGTTGAGATCCTGCTGGTTGTGTAGAAGAACTGGAAATTGGTTGGTGAACTACCATTAACGATCTTTAGCTTTGTTGGATCAATTTTGGCCTTTGGGTTCCATTTTAAGATAAGTTCTATAGTGGTGTTTGAATTTGTTGGGGCTGATAGATTACCTGAGACTGTGGCTGATAAATGAGTTGTGACTGCAGCTGATAAATTGTTGGTGTTATCAGTTGATAAATTAGCACTTGATATACTGGTGGATGATAAAGTGGCTATTGTGTTATAAGTATGTAATTCTGATGATATGGCTCTGAGTTTGGTAGATTATTCAGAATTTGAAACTGGCAATTGGGGTTTCGATATTGATTTCCCAATCATTGGTTATTTAAGCAATGGCAGCAATCAATTTGTAGGTGTCTTTGTTTACCACAATAGTAGTAAACACATGTTTCTTGTTGCCACTGTTAATTGGTCAACAATGATAAACGTGATTGATTTTGGAAACAATTCATGTTTTTGGAATTATTGCATTGTTGTGGTAGTTAATAAATTGCACAATAGTCAGCTAAGTATCCCTCTAATTTCTGATTGATGGAATTACTTAATTGTTTCAATTTGGAATTCAATTCAGATGATCCATTCATTACTAGATTAATGGCTTGGGCATGGTTAGCTTTGAGTTTAGCAGCTTCAAAATCTTAGGCATTTGTAATGGCTGCTTGCAGATCGATAAGATGCAATGGACATACATGTTGCAGGATGCTACTGTATAATCTGCAAATAAACTGATTTAGGATCTGAACTACTGTGAAATAATTGGCATCGATGGCTTGGATCTAGTGCAGATTCCTATGGAAGCATTCTAAGTAAGTAGTGACTGCTTTATTTTCTCCTTGTTTGATATTAGTGAATGTGTTTGCTAGCTTGTTAATGCTGTTATTGTTGCTAAAGTATCTTAAAAACTCAATTTTGAATGCATTAAAATCTTGGGGTTTGTTGACTAGGCTTTGGTACTATGAATTGACAGTATTCTGGAGAAAATATGAGATGGCTTCCATGGCTTTGGCATTATTTCATCTATTAGCTGCAATGGCTTTCTCCATATCATTTAGTCATACTTGGGTGTCATCCTCTTCGCTGGTGAATTTTTTGAGTTTGACTATTGGTGTGTATACCATTAGATCTAAGTTGGGTTGTGATTGCTGCTGGATTTGTTGTTGAGGTAGTGGTTGTGACTGTTGTTGTTGGGTGTTTGGTAAAGCTGGTGGTCGATTGATCACAATTATTAGAGGTAAGTGCTGATTAATTACATTGGAGTTTTGATTATTCTGATTTTCCAGAGTTTGATTAACCAGAGTTTTAATTTCTGAATGTTCTAAGATCAGGTTTTGCTTATTAACTTCCTAATCACTACTCTCTTTTTCCTTGGAGTCAGTTATTTTCCAAGGACTAACAGCTTCAAAATCTGGTTGTGATAGCAGTAATCAAATTCCTAATGATATTGGAAATTGTGATTTAAATCCCTCAAAATAATTGTCATATGTTCCTAATAACTCTGCCTTCTTTTGTTTACTTTGGAATGGAATTCTGTTTAGTGGTGTTGTCGCATTTGTTGTAGCTGTGTTTATTATATTGATAGTGCTTCTGGATGTGTGGTGATATGATGGATTAGCAGGTAAATCAAACTTTTGTTTTTTCTAAGTGAGTAGTTGGATTTGCTTTGGTATTCCTGCTGGTATTTGTAGTTTTCCTTTGCTTTTGTCTGCAAAAGTGATAGGAAATCTCTGTTTGGTGTATTTTTCAATTTCTCTGTTTATTTCTGTAATTAGGGGTGCAAATAGATAATTTTGTGGAAGGGTAGTGCTTTGAAGTAATTTACTGAAAAAGTTGTTGAAAGCGGATTCTGAATTTCTTTGGCCTCTCAAATGATATACTATTCTTTTGTTGATGTAGCAATTGAAAGCTAATTTGGTTGGCCAACTATTATTTGTTAATCTGAGATGAGTGTGATAGTGTTGAAATAAGGATTTTGCAAATCCTAAATGGTTTGTTCCTATTTCTTCGGATTCTGCCACTGTTTGGATAATTATGATTGGTGCTGTTCTCTATAGGATTATACCTCACAGGGAGCACCAAATGTTAAAGATGATTATTTGGGGTCTCAAATCAAATAACAAATCCATAACTTGGTGCTTAATATCTTGACAATGCTGGTGATACTAGTATGTTGGTTGTATCTGAAGGTTTTAGAGTTGAGTTTTTTGTATAATGGACAGAGATTCAATGACAATGTAGGTGGTTGGTAAGTTGTGTTCCCAATTTTTGTCTTTAGCTTGGTGGCCAGTTTATTCTGGCAGTTGTGTCTTTCTAGTAAGTTATTCATTAATATATATATAATTTTACTCTTATTTCTGGGTCTTTTACCAGGCTATCTGTGACATCAATTACTTAGCACTTTAATCTTTAATCAGTTAGTATACAACAGTAAAAATCAAAGAAAAAAAAAAATAAAAAAAAATAAAAAAATGAGCCAAGGCAATGTGCACATTAGTATTTCATCAATAGCTGTAATCAAGAGCTATTGTTCTAGCATGGTTAGGTATCAATTACTATCAACATAAAGTGTTGATAATGGAGAGTGGATTTGGATAGTGAATGATTTATTTATTTAATATTTGTGGATAGAAGATTTCTAACTAAAGAATTCTTATCTTTCTACTTCTAATGCTACTGCTATATATACATAATTGATGTTCTACAAGATTGCTTATATTCCTGAGTAATGTGCTATGATTTCTTGAGCAATGTTCACATTGCTGAGTGATGTGCTCTAATTTTCTAATATTGCTCCATATTGCTGAGCAATATACCATGTTTTCTGATATTGCTCCATATTGCTGAGCAATATGATTTCTATTATTGCTTTACATTACTGAGCAATGTGCTCATATGCTACATACTATTCACTCATTGGTCTACTATTTTCCCTATATCTGTTTTTCTTTTTATGAATAATAATGTTTAGTGCTCTAGTTTTGGGTTATCTTTCAAAGTTGTCTGCTTTTTCTGTCATGTCAGTGTTATTAGTCTCTAAAGGTCTATTTCTGGCTGTAAATTTACTCATTGAGTTCTTTGGTTATAAGGCACAGAGTTTGTTTTTTGTCAATTGCAATGTTTTCTGTAAATGTGAACTTTTTTTTCTGTGTTAATGAGTGTAGTCATTAGGGTCTAGTGTTGTCTTTTTACTTTTTTGGTAAGCTACCAAGATAATGTTAATATCCAAAACTTAGAGGGAGCTTCCCTCTTTTACCAAACTATCATGAAGTCTATTCCAAGACAGTTAATTTTTTTATGTTGCCATTCCAAAAAAGAAAAAAATAAAAAGAAAAAAAGAAAAAAAAAGAATTGGTTCCTGTCAATCACCATGATCAAGAATTATTGGTCCAAATTGTTAAAAATTTGAGGCATTTATGCCAATGACATCTGTTTCAGAACAAAAGTAGGAAATACTGATTTTAATTTCAATTAAAATCCATAAGATAAGAGAACATGAATTGGTGAATTGGATTTGGTTTTGATAATTTATTGTATTTCAAACTATAGATATATGATAAGTATAATACAAAGTAAAATTGATTTCTAACTAACTGTCTGACTTTTCAACTTCTACAACTACTTGCTTCTATATATTTTTTTGGTTTTATAGAATTGCTTTTAATTGCTTCACTATTGCTAGCTATTGTTCTTTATTGCTAGTTATTGCTTGTTATTGCTAGCTATTGCTCACGTTTGCTCTGTGTTACCTCAAGTTGTACTACGTTTTTCTTGTCATGTTTCTTTGTTATGTTTTTCTATAGTTTTTTGGTTTTTCTACTCAGGTAACACCAAAAACTTTGACACCAAACCAGAAATCAACACAAAAACCAAACCATCCAATAAAATCAATCTAGTCTTCTCTATATAGGCACAATGTTGAGCATGAACCATTCAAACATTATCCCTAAAAGTGAAACTAATAGAGTGCACAAATTTGACAATCTCCAAACTAACAACCTTGAGATTATAGAAAATATAAACAGCCTTATGAAACCAACTATTAAAAACAAAACCCTTATAAAAAGTCATGAATATAGAGGAATCAAAAACACAAGATGATAATAACTGCAGCACACTTAAAGAGGAGTAAGAAAAACCAGAAAGAGCTTTCCATAAAGCCATGTAAGAGTTTAATATTTGGTGCCTAACAGAATTACTAATCTTACAAAAAAACACATGATCTAATATCTCCACATTACCACAATACAAACACAACACACTAGAATAATGTTTATCATAAAGGCGCTTCTGAATAGCAATAGACAGGTAATAATACAAGGCTTTTATAAAATAAGTGTGCACACTAGCCGAGAGCCTACTGGTAAAGCCAGCAACTATATGCAAATTAGGATGCCACACCAGTGATAAGCAGTGTTACCAAAGGTTTTTGGTCTCTTTTTTTGAATGTTGTAAATGTCTGTTGGTTGCAAATTCACATTTTCTAGAAGTAGTTGAACCTCCAATAACTGAATTTATCTTCAAATTATCTCCTATAATTTGAACTGCTGGGCTTATGAGTGGAATGACCAATTCCGTGCCAGTTACTTTGTATAGTTACATTGTAGTAAACATCGACTCTTTTCCAGGAATTGCTCATCTGGAAGCTTACTAAAAATGTGTAGTTACTTTGCTATGAAAGTCAACTTTTCTACAGGAAGCTTGTCTGTAGGCTACCCTAATGATTGTAATAAGAAAAGAAAAAAAAAATAAAAAAAATGTAAAAGAAATAGAATTTTATCAAGAGAAACGTTTTCTATTTAGGCCTGGAGTCACTAACAGTTTACTGAAATTGGTAGCTAATCAATTTCAAAATGTTAGTTGGGTTTTTGAAGATTTTCTAAGTGCAATAATTTAAAGAATTTGGTTTTTTAAATTATTTGATATTTATTTCTTTTTGTGTATATAGGAATGATTTTAAGTGATAAATCTAAAGTAAGATATATTTTCTTGAAAAAAAAAGCTCTTTTTTTATACAACTTGTTGTAGTACTAGTCTATGAACTTGCACTTTTTCTCTTTGCTCAAATTTCAGTGAATTAAAGATACATTTTGATGAACTACAAGTTATTTCACTGAACTATTGATTAATTTGAGTAAACTAT
Source organism: Geosiphon pyriformis (assembly GCA_016748015.1). NCBI lineage: Eukaryota > Fungi > Glomeromycota > Glomeromycetes > Archaeosporales > Geosiphonaceae > Geosiphon > Geosiphon pyriformis. The sequence goes on along the minus strand of JAAOMT010000514.1, from coordinate 158,742 downwards.
TCATAATTTTGGCAAATTTCTATAAATTTCGGCAAATTTCTTATAAATTTTGGCAAATTTCTGTAAATTTCAGCAAATTTTTGAATGTTACAAAGTTCAGAGTATTGTATAATTTGATCATCTTACTTTCTGTTATACTAATTAGATTATTTAATTGAATCGTGATATGTGATAATTGATTAAATAATAAATGATAATTTGAAATGATATTAATATACTAATTAATTATAGGAATTATAAGGGTAATTTTCCTGTTAATTAATAGCTAAAATTCTACTGGTAACATAATTTCTTCCTTAAGACTGAGCTCCATCAAAGTCCAAACACTATCTGTGATATTGAGATAGTGATCCAAAATAATTGAAGTAATCTGGTCTGAAAATTGTTGAAATTTCAGTTCTGTAAGTTTGCCAATGTATTGGACTTTTATTGATTGCAGTATGGGATTTTGTAGAACATTTTCACAAGTATTAAACAAATCATAAAGTCTAAAAGCTGCTCTAAGTTTATAGTGAGCATTTGTTGATTCAGCTGCTGTTTTGAATTCATTATGAATTTGTTTTTGTATAGCTTTAGGAGTGAGATTTGTTGCTTCAAGTTCTAGTTTTTATTCATAAAATGTCTTTCCAATGTAAAAGTATTTATAAATAGGAGTGTGTTCATTGTCCTGTTTATTGAGAAGTAGTAGAAGTTTTTGTTGCATTGTAGCATTCAGTGAAATGTCAATAGGGGCAATTAAAAGATTTTCTTTCAGTGCTTGCTTCAAAAGTCTTGGTAACCTATTTTCAGAGTGACTTCTTGTTTTTCTTCTATAAGGGTGATAGTTCTGTGGATGATTTACTATTAGGACTGTGGTTTCTTTCTGAATGTAATTAATTTGACTTCCATTAATCATTATGAATAAGTTAGGAAGTGTTTTCAAGGCTAACATTAACTTTTGGGATATTTGTTAAGTATTTTTGGGAATAACATTAATAAAATTGACTAATTATGAAAAAGGAAAATAAAGAAAATTATTTTTGGATATGAGGTTTTTATTTGTTTTTGGGTTTGGATGTTTTTTTGTAATTATTTACTATTTTTTTGTCTTTGTGTTTTTATTAAAGAATTATTGTAAAATTTAAGTGTTCAAGTTTGGTTGTTGTTCTATTATAATTATTGGTTCTAAATTTTGGGGAATATCTTCAGAATTAATTAAAAGAGAATGTGTATCAATTTGTAGAATTAATGTTTCAGAATTGTTTCTGAAATAATAGTGTTTCAATCTGTCTCCATGTGCAACTTTTGCTAGTATTTTGTCATCAAGTCTTAACTTGTATGATCTATTGCCTAGAATTTTGTGAATATAAAATGGTCTATCCCATTTGTTTTCAAATTTTCCACTCCATTGTTTTTCAGCCTTAGTTTTGTGTAAGAGAACTTTATTTCCAACTTTAAATTCATTGATAATAGATGGTAATTTATTGTCATGTTTATCTTTTTGTTAAGCTTGAGAATGTTCAATGTGAGTTGCTGCTATTCTTTTTTTTCCTTCTAGTGTATTGAGAAAAGTATAGGCCCTTCTTTGGAGTGTTTTTTGAAAGTTTTTTTTATTGATTGGTTGTACTGGGTATGTTTCCACTGTGAAATTAATTGGTAATGTTGCTGTTCTTTTATAAGTAAGATCAAATAGTGTGTGTTTCATAGTATCTTGTTTTAGCATTCTGTATGCTAGTAACACTGATAGAATAAAGATATCCTATTCTTGCTCAAAGTCTGTTGAGACTTTGGCTAGAGATTCACACAATGTTCTGTTAAAACGTTCTACAAGTCCATTTGTTTGAGGGTGATAAGGTGATGATAGAGGTTTTTTGATATTGAACTATTCACAAATTTTTTGTATCAAGTTGTTCACAAAATGTGTTCCTTAATCAGATAAAAGTTCAATTGGACATTCATGTCTACAAATAATGTCTTCATAGATGAAATTTGCTACTGATTTTGCATCTACTCTTTGGATGGCTCTAGCTTCAGGCCATTTGGTAAGATAATCTACTGCTACTGCAATATAGCGATTTCTTTGGGTTGTGATAAGTAATGGTCCGACTAAATCAATTCCAATTCTGTCAAAAGGTTGTCCAACTTTGATTGAATTTAAAGGTTCTGTGGGGTGAGTTCCTTCTTTTCTTTGACAACTATCACAAGATTCTATATATTGTCGAATGTTTTTTTGCATGTGAGACCAAAAATAATGCTCAAAAGTTCTTTGAATTGTTCTATCTCTTCCCAAGTGTGCTGAAGACGGATCTGTGTGCATGTTGTATAAAATTGTTTCTTTTTCATTTTCTTGTACTAATCTGAGTGGTTGGTTTGGGTTTCTGTAATTTTTATAATAGATTTTGTTCTGGTGTATGAAATATTGTTTTAATTGGTATTGTAAATGAGGTATTTCACTTGAAAACCAGTTTTCTGGCATGATAAGAGTCTCCAAATAATTTTTAAGATTGCTGTAATTTCTGGAATCTATTTTTGTTTGGTTATTTTGTTGGTAGGTTGGTAAGTTGTGATGAAATTTGTTGTTGGTATTAATTTTGTCTCATTCTTAAAAGGCTATCAACATTGGTATGTAGTTTTTCTGGTTTGTGGTGTACAATATATCTGTAGTCTGCTAGGAAGTCATTCCATTAAGACTGTTTGGCACTTTGTTCAGTTTTCTTTTTATTGAGCCATTTGAAGCCAATATTGTCCGTTATTATGTCAAATTCTTTTCCATTCTTCAGATATTATTGAAAATGTGTAAAAGCCCAGATGACTGTGACAGCTTCCAATTTAGTTGAGCCATATTTTAATTCTGTTGGTTTGAGTGTTCTACTAGCATAGGTGATGACTTGTTCTTGCCCATTTTCATCTAATTGTGATAAGATGGCATCAAATGCTATGTGTAAAGCATCAATGGCTAATTGAAACCGTTTGTTGAAGTCTGGGTAAACAAAAACTGGGACTGTTGTCAATTTTGTTTTAAGAGTTTCAAAAGCTTTTTGTTGTTTTTCAGTCTATTTGTATGATACATTTTTGTTGGTAAGATAATTGAGTGGTCTGGCAATTTCTGAGAATCCTTTTATGAATTTTTAATAGTAAGAGGCTAATCCTACAAATTCTCATAGTTCTGTGGTATTTTTGGGAGTTTGAAAGTTTTTGACAGCACTGATTGTTTTTGGATTTGGTTTGACTCTATTTTTATTAACTATGTGTTCAAGAAAAATCAAGTTTGTTTTTCCAAAGTGACATTTTTCAATGTTTAACTTTAATTTTGCTTTCCGTAATCATTGAAAAACTTCTCGCAGGTGAATGAAGTAGGCTTTAAAGCTTGGTGAGTATACATCAGTGTCATCAAGATAAACAACTACTGATTGTCATAAGAATCCTTCATATACAATATCTATGAGTTTTTGGAATGTTGCTGGTGTATTGTAGAGTTCAAAAAGCATAACATTGAACTCATAGTTTCCTCCTTGGGTGGTGAATGCTGTTTTGGGTCGGTCTTTTGAGTTCATTTTGACTTGCCAGTATTCACTTTCCAAGTCTAAAGTTGAGAAAAACTTGGCTTTTCCTAGAGCATCTAGCATGTCATCAATTCTTGGAAGAGGGTAGACATCTCCAATTGTCACACTGTTCAATTGGTAATAGTTAACACAAAATCTGATTTTTTTATTTTTCTTTTTGACAAGAACTACTGATGAAGCCCAAGGATTTCTTGATGGTTGAATCAATCCGTTATTGAGCATTCTCTGGACTTCTTCTCTGATGATTTGGTGGCTAGCAAATGGCACTCTGTAAGCTTGCTGACATTTTGGTGGAGCATCTCCTGTATGGATCTGATGTTGAACCATATTCGTTTTTCTCAGGTCATTGTTGTCTTTTGCAAATATATGTGCAAATTCAGTTATCAATTGTTTCAATTGTCTTTGTTGTTGAGGTTCTAAGAGACCCATTTTGATTCGAAAGAGTTTTTCTTCCAAAAAGTGGTAGTTTTCAGTAGTAAGAATAATATTTGGATTTGAGAGTAGATTGTGCCTTACAATTTCGATGAAATTAGAGACAATTTGAGAGTTTTCATTTTGAAAAATATTGCTGTGTATGATTCCAATCTCTAATTTGTTTAATAAAACAATAGGGTAATTATTGGGGTTGTAGAATATAACTCAAAATTTTTTCATTCTTTTGAGAATATAAACGTTTGGAATTGAGATTTCATGCTTCAAACAGATTTGTTCATTGGATTCAAAGATTTGTTGTGTAGTAGTGGGTTTTGAGCAAGTGTAAATTTCGTGATGTTCTCCAAAAGGTGAAATGATAATTGGCTGGAGAAGTTGAAGAATCTGGTAAGATTCATTTTGTGTATTAAGAGCTATGTTTACTGGAACTGTAAATCATTCAGTTGAACCAAAATCTTGAGTTCCTCTTTCACTTTTTCCCAATTGTTTTCTGTTGTTTACTGATTGTAAACCCAAAATGTTGATTAAGGGTAAGTAAATTGCTTGAGCAATTTTTTCAGCATGTTCAATTTTGAATGGTTTGTCTGTCTCATTCTGTAACATGATGATAATGTTTCCAGTGTATCCTACATCTATAACTTCTTCTCTAATATTGATTCCTTTGCTTGCCAATAATGATCTGAAGGCAATTTGAACCATTGCTCCTGGTGGTATTTCAAGAGCAATTTTGAGATTGATTTTTGTCAAGGACTTTAGTTGGAGAATCAAAGTATCTTTTTCTGGGTATTTTAGATTATATCCAGCATCAATTTCGTGTGCTTTTTCTGGTCTGATTTCTTGGCCATGGTTGTCAAAATATTTAAGTTGTAGAGGTGATTGCTTTTTAAGAAGATAAATGGGGGTGGTTGGTAGTTTTTCTACTAGTTCGGATACTCTAAATTTGATTTCATTTTCATCATTCTCCTCTGGCAGGAGAATGCTAAAAGCATAGCATTCTGGACACCATTTGTTATCACAAAGCATGATGCATTCTTCACACAATTGAATGTTTATTTGCTCTAATCATTGAATTTGAGTTTCTTGAGTCAAGTATGTGTGGTTTGCAATTTGGTGGTAGGTTTCTACTTCATCTTCATAATCAAATCCAGCTAATTCCATAGTATACTTAATGTATTTAGCTTCTTTCATTTGGTGAACATCTTTTTGGGTGGCTCCATTGATTAATGCTATTGTTAGGTCAAAAATCATTTCAGCATCATGAGGATAGTGGTAAAGTTTATTGAGAGCACTGTTGTATACTGCATCAAATGGTGTTCCTCTTTTGACTTTTTCCGAAATTGATAGAGCATATTGACAGGTTTGATCACATACTCCTCCTTTCATTGCAACATCAATCCAGTTGCATTCTTCTGGTAACATATCTCCACATGTAAGACAAGGTGTATTGTCCTATTTTCCACTTCTTTTTGGAGATCCAAATCGTTTTCTATAGCATGCTTTGCAAAAGTAATAGGTATGAGTTTCATATTCCTCTTCTGGAGAAATACATGCTCCCATTGATGAAAGTTTCTTGTTGCAATCTTTGTATTTAAGTGGAATATAGGGTGGTTGTTTCTATGGTTCTGGAGTAGAATATCTAACTTTCTTCTATCTTCTTGATTCTTCAAAAATCTCTTGTTCTGTTTTCTCAGTCCAGTTGAATGTTGATCCAAGTGCCATTTAGGTTTCAGTAAGTGGCATTTCTTTCTCCTCTTCAAATTCAAATACTGGGGCTTTTTCTGATTGTTTGTTGAAAGTACTACAAATAGCAGATACTATAGTGTATTGTCCTTGATATGAGATTTTTAGTTCTTGAGTTTCTCAATCTAAGTTTGCATTGGCTTTAAGAAGCCAATCATTTCCGACCAGAGCTTGGTATTGGGGTGTATTCATGATTAGCACTTTAACTAGAATGGTGATTCCATCAATGATGAATGGAAAATTGTCAATTTCTCTTACTGGTGTCTTTTTTATACTATCTGCTGTAACAATTACAGTTTGGGCTGGTTTGTCAACAGTTTTTTGAAGTTGCTGTATTAACTGGTAAGTGATAATACTTCTAGTTGATCCACTGTCTAGAATTAATCGGATGGGTTTTTCTTCTATTGTGGCTTCAATGTACATAGCAGTGATAGCTTTTTGTTTATTAGCTGTTGCATTATTAAGCAAGAATGGTGATTCATTTGCTTCAAATTCGAATGGAAATATATCTGAGTGGTTGGCATTTTGAGCAATTTGAACTGGTAGAATGATATGGTTGGAAGGGTTTGTTCTTGGTACTGCAGCTTCATTTTCAGAAAGTGCAGTTTGTTGAAAATTCGATTCTTTAGTCATTGTTAAATAACTGGATTGAGTGTAAAAATAATTTGGTCTTTGCTGACCAGAATTTTGGGGAACTAATTAGTTATTTGGGTTGATTCTATTGTTATTATTTTGAAATTAATTTTGAGATGTGAATTGGTTATGTTGAACCAATCTTCTGGCTGGTATTTAATATTGTTGAAAAGGTTGTGTCTAATATTGCTGAATTGGTAAAGGTTGCTGATATTGTTGCTGCATTGGTTGTAGAGCTGGTTGATAGTAATTGTTTTGATTTTGGGGTCTTGGTGAATAATAAGTTGGTAGTAGAGGTTGGTAATAAGATTGTTGTGGTAAAAAATAATGTTGATTACTCCTATTTTGTTGGTCTCTTTGTAATTTCCTACAATCTCGTTTCCAGTGTTCTGAAATTCCACAATAATGACAATTTTGAGGTTGGTTGTTGGAGGGTAATCCAAAATTGTTTTGGTTGCGTCATTGTGGGAGTTGATATCTTTGTGATTGTTGTTGCTGTTGTTGTTTGTTTGTGAAGTAGCTTTTAACCTTTTTTGTGAGTTGGTTTATTTTCTTTTCAGCTGCTGAACTGGTTTCTCCAATAGCTAAGTTGATGAGTTTGGTGTGGTTTGCTTCTTCCATAGCCATTTCATAGTTTTTTGTATGTCTGATGGCAGTTGCTAAGTCTGCTGGAGCATGTGGACAGACTTTCTTAATCAGTTTGTCTTTTAACTCTGCTATAAACTGGTTCAGAATCTGAGCATCAGAATAATAATCATTGGTTTCCAATTGTCAAATCCATCGAAGAAGTTTGTTGAATCTTCCAAGATAAGTTATAACAGTTTCAAATGTTTCTTGTTTGATATTGCGAAAGCAATTATGGAGAGTAATAGAGATGTTGTTGTCAGTGAATTGTTGTAAGAAAGCATCTTTAAATGCTTACCAGTTTTCAAATAGTTCTTCTAAGTTTTCAAACCATTCTCCTGCAGTTCTTTAGAGAAAATATGGGATTGCTTTAAGCATTCTTACTGTAATCCAACTATTTGCATCTCCTGCTTTTTGAACTTTGTCAAGTTATTCTTGAGACTGATATCATTATCTTTATTAGTAAATTCTAGAATCTTTGCAATGTAAGCAGTTGTTATTTTTTCTTCATTTTCTGTAGTTTCTTTTTGTTCTGATTTAGTTTCTTCACTTTCCAGACTCTCTGAATGATTACTTTCATTTTCTTGTAAGTAATCAATGATATTGGCACTTGTTGATATTGGTTCCTGCTGTTGAGTAGGATTTCTAGATGACTGGTAATCTTCTGGTCTGGAGAAACATTTAAGTGGTAAACTTGGTGTTTGTGGTTGAACAAGTGAAATTAAAAATGGTGTAATAGAAAGTGATAATTTGACACTGGTTCTTTGTTCAGGTGTTTGCAAGTGTTTGGCAGTTGTTTTTGGTAGTATTGGAGTATTTGGGATGGTTCTTGAGTATTGCTTCAATTTTTGTTTGTTTTTGTTACTTGTTTTTGTCTCTGATTCAAAATCAATAGAGTATTGAGACTGCACTGGATATGTTTCTTCACAGTACTTGATAATGTTAAAATTAAGTTCTTGAAAGTAAGTGGCAAGTGTTTTACTGTTAAGGTCTTCAGTTCTCAACTGTAAATAGTGCACTAAATTATTGTAAAGATTACTTCTAACTTCTGAGATGTTGTAATTTCCAAAAAAATAATTGTTAATGCGATTTTTAATATATTGGTATACTAATTTCTTGATAACTTCAATTCCGTCTGAGATGTTGAATCTTTGCTTGCAGTAGATGTAAATTGACTGGTAATACTTTAAAGTTGTTGCATCTGGTGTGGTCACCACTTTGAAATTGTTTTTGCTGTGTTGTTTCCGTGGAAGAGCACCAAATGTTACCAGAAGTTTTTGGTCTCTTTTTTTGAATGTTGTAAATGTCTGTTGGTTACAAATTCACGTTTTCTAGAAGTAATTGAACCTCCAATAATTGAATTTATTTTCAAATTATCTCCTATAATTTGAACTGCTGGGCTTATAAGTAGAATAGCCAATTCTGTGCCAGTTACTTTGTATAGTTATGTTGTAGTAAATGTCAACTCTTTCCCAGGAATTGCTCATCTGGAAGCTCACTAAAAATGTGTAGTTACTTTGCTGTGAAAGTCAACTCTTCTACAAAAATTTTATCTGTAAGCTACATTAATGATTGTAATAAGAAAAGAAAAGAAAAATAAAAGAAATGTAAAAGAAATAGGATTTTATCAAGGGAAATGTTTTCTATCCAGGCCTGAAGTTACTAACAGTTTACTGAAATTGATAGCTAATCAATTTCGAAATGTTAGTTGGGTTTTGGGGATTTTCCAAGTGCAATAATTAAAGAATTTGGTTTTTCGAATTATTTAATATTTATTTTTTTTTGTGTGTATAGAAACGGTTCTAAGTGAAAAATCTAAAGTAAGATATATTTTCTTGAAGAGAAAAGCTCTTTTTTTATACAACTTGTTGTAGTACTAGTCTATGAACTTGCACTTTTTTTCTTTGCTCAAATTTCAGTGAACTAAAGATATATTTTGATGGACTACAAGTTATTTTGCTAAACTATTGATTAATTTGGGTGAATTATTCATAATTTTGGCGAATTTCTATAAATTTTGGCGAATTTCTTATAAATTTCAGAAAATTTCTGTAAATTTTGGCAAATTTTTGAATGTTACAAAGTTCAAGGTATTGTGTAATTTGATCATCTTACTTTCTGTTATGCTAATTGGATTATTTAATTGAATTGTGATATGTGATAATTGATTAAATAATAAATGATAATTTGAAATGATATTAATATACTAATTAATTATAGAAATTATAAGGGTAATTTTATGCTAATTAATAGCTAAAATTCTACTGGTAACACCGGAATCACCATCAATATCTTATCAACAGACATGTCCACATCAAACACAACTTCAACATTTAGATGACTTCCATTCCAAAGTAAACAAAAGAAAGCAGAATTGCTAGGAACTTATGGTAATTATTTTAAGGATTTAAATCGTAATCACCAAAGCCATCAAGATTTCAATTATCACCATCTCAACCAGACTTCAAAATCATTACTCCATGAGAAGTATCAGAAAAAGAAGAAAAAGACAAACAAGAAGAAGAAGAGGAAGAAGAATCTGAGGATCTAGAATTCACTTACCAGAATCTGATCTTAGAAAATCTGGAATTTAGAACTCTGAATACTTAAACTCTAAAAAACCTGAACTTAAAAAACACCAAAATTGAAACTCCAAATATTAGAACCCAGCCAAATCAAAACAATCAGAACCTCAAATTAATCAATCAGCCAAACTTACCTCCAAATATTATTATCAATCACTCATCAATTGATCCGATAGCCAAACCCATTCAGCAGCCATTTCAACAACCAAATCAACAAATTCAACAGCCACAAAGACCACCTCAGCAACTCCCATTGCAACAACTGCTTCAACAGCTGCAATAACAACTTCAACTACCTGTTCAACAGCAGCAACCAAATGTAAATCCAATGGCATATACACCAATTGTAAAACTTGACAATTTTATTGGTGAAGAGGATAATGCCCAAGTATGGTTAAATAATGTCAAGAAAGCCATCACCACAAATAAATAGAATGATGTTAGAGTGCTTTAAGCAATCCCATACTTTCTCAAAAACACTGTCAATTTCTGGTATTAAAATCTAATTAATAAACCCCAAGACTTTGATGCATTTAAACTAGAATTTTTTAGATATTTTAGCAACAATAATAGTATAAATTGCTTAACAAACACTTTTATTACCATCAAACAAGAGGACATAGAGACAGTTACCACTTACTTAGGATGCTTCCATCAAAATTTACGCCAAATCTAAGCAATTGATGCCAACTATTTCACAATATCACAGATTTTCAACCAATTCATCCATGGTCTACACAGCAGCATTTTGCAACACGTATGCCCATTACATCTAGCCACTCTACAAGCTGCTGTTACTCATGCCAGAAACTTTGAATTAGCTGAGTCAGAGGCTAATCATGCCCAAGCTGTAAATTTAATAATGAATGGATCATCTGACTTGGATTCCAAATTGAAACAATTTAGTGAATTCATCAATCAGAAATTAGAGAGATACTTAGCTAATAGTTGTGCAATCTATCAATCACCTCAATGACGTAATAATTCAGGAAATGCAAATCACTTCCAAAATCAATCATGTTCATTCTTATCCACAGTACCCAATTAGTCATAGCAATAAGAGATACGTGTCTGCCACAGCTGTAGTAAACAAGACCATATTCAAGTCAATTGCCATACTTATAGCAACCCACAATCAGGAAATCAATATTGAAACCCCAATTGCCAGTTCCAAACTCCGAACAACTATCAAAATCAAAATCAATCAACTTACTTGTCCATGATGCAGCAGCCAATCTATCAACCACCAGTATATCAAATTCCAGTATATCAACTACAAGCCATCTATTAACCACAGCCACAGACAATTTATCAACCACCATCCCAAACAATTTATCATCCGCAGCCCCAAATAATCTATCAAACCCCCCAAGTTCAAATGCCATCACAAAACTTACCTCCAAACAAGACACAAAGGCTGAGAATAACACAACAAAACTGGAGATTGGTGATAATAGTTCAACAACCAATCTCCAGTTTATTAACTCAACAATTGGGATTTTGTTAGTGGAACTTGGATACCGGTCCCACTCAAAACCCAAATTTTTAATACTATTTAAGTCTACTGATTACTCCAGAGGACACTATCTTCCACAACTCTGAATTCAATCAACAACCAATCCTTACCAACAACATACCTCCAGCCACTGTTACTAATAATGAAACATTAGCAGCAATTTTTCTCTTTGAATTTAAAACTCAGGCAATAACATTACTATTTAGTAGAGCCACATTGAAAAAAAAACCCATCACAGTCATGTACATTAATGCCAAGGTGGATAGGCATTCCATTAAACTGATCTTAGACAGTGAATCAGTGAGCAGCATTATCACACAACAACTCATGGATCCATTAGGCTGCTGAGTTGATTGAGCTGCCAGTATTAGAATTATTACTGCTAATGGCATCACCAAAACACCTATTGACAAGATTGATGATTTCCCAATCGAAGTCAATGGTATTATTGTACTAATCAAAGTCCTAGTTATGGAAGCCACCCAGTACCAAGCCTTAGTTGGTAATGACTGGTTGTTCAAAACCAAAGCAATGCTAGATTGGACCACCCAAGAGTTGCAAATCAGTTAAGATGGCTAATACACATGTGTACCAGCCACATGCAGTTATTTCAAACCTAATCCAATGATGTGACCACTTGTTGAATTCAAAGAGAAAGAGAAGAAACCAACCTGGGAAGTGTATCAAGTTTCCTGGGCTGACAACAATTACAATGAGCTGCCACCAATACTATTATGGGATAATGACATGAAAGAAAAACAAAGAGAAAAACTCACCTGGGAAACTGATGATTTGGTTTGGACTGAAGACAATAATAACTTACCAATAAACTGGGAAACAGACAACCAAGGGAAAAGAAAAACTTATTAAGAATACTGACCAAGCCTAGGAAACTAACAATGATTAGAAAGAGCCAACAAGTTAAAAGTAGAAAGAAAATAACCAAAGAAAAGGAAAAGGAAAAGTAAAAGAAAAAGAACCATTACCAACCACTCTTTACACCTCTTATAACTACACAACACTACCACCAACTAACTATCATTGGCCAAAGCTTGTATGTGTCAATTGTGACAAGAAATTGTCGTCAATGGGCACATACTATGGCAATAACAAGGAATACCATGTGGCGACCAAGTTTTATTGTCATCTGTGTGTTGTAGAACAGTTTAGACGACCCAAGAGACAAGAGAAATGGGATAATGAACTCTGTCTTACTTGTGAAGAAATGCTATTAGATGAAGAAATGTGGAATAACATTTCTGGACGAAGAGAGACTTGTGATAAATCGTGTTAATACACGATCCTAATTAGCAATTGGATTAAGAAAAAAATACCAATAGAAGTCGTCTGGATAAGGGCTGTAAGACATTTAAACAGTTATTCACATGACGATGACAAAATATGGCAAATGATCATTGCCAAGATTGAGAAAGCATCACCCAAAGAGATTAGAGAAATCAAGAACAATCTGCCAGAACTTGTAGAACTTGACTGGAACAAAAAACTAGTCATAAATCTCTTGGAACTAGAGAAATTTCATGAACACTATCAAACTTTGGCGCCTACAAAAGAAGAACAGAAAGAGCATTTAGCACAACTAAATACTTGACTATGTGACTACTGTTTGATTCCATGTGACTTCCAATATTGTAATGAATGTGATCTCATTTACAATCTACTACTGCACATAATCTACACAATCCCTGAGGAAGAGAAGCCAATCAGCAGCTGCCCATTGGAATTGGAATCAATTTTCAATTCTGATTCAAACTCCAACAATGATGATGACAAAAACACCAGTTTCAGCTCTATTTCATATGGCAACAATAGCAATGATAATCTCAACTTAGATTCAAACTCTGACTCTAACTACAAACAATATATCACACTCTTTGACCTTATCAAGGAGCAGAAACTGAAATGGTTCAGTGATAACAATGAAGGTATTATGCTGGAATGTGCGCATGATACTAACACAGAGTTTGGTCTGAGATATCCAGGAAAAAAAGCCATCAAATTGGAACCAAATTCGCACACATGTATTGATCTTAAAATAGCTTTGGAAATTCTAGCAACAATCATGATTCAATTAGTGTCCAGGAGTAGTTTAGCAAAAAAAGAAATCAACATCAGAGGAGGAATAATTGATGCAGGATACATAGAAAATATTATCACCATGCTACAAAATGACTCAGAAAAGACCTATATTATAGAACCAAATAAAAAGATAGCATAGACAATATTCTTACCTTTGGTGAAAATAACTCAGTTAGTTTTAGTGAAAAAGAGAGAAAAACTAGGTATGACAGCAAGAGGGATATAAAAATTTAAATCAATGGATAGAATAAATATACCAGTCAATATGACAGAGGAAGAAATTGTTGACAAAGGAGAAATTATCTCAACCCATTAAACAATTTCTATTCCACCATATGACTAGTATATGTTAGTCATAAAAAAGGAAGTAAAAGATCAAACTCAGCTGTTTGAGGCAGAAGCCACCATTTGTGAATCAGGAAAGATTGGACTCACTAATTTATACATATCAGTCAACAGCCCCAAAAACATAAAAATTTCTATCTACAACACAACTGGAAAGGTTATTAAAATACCAAAGAGAACTATCATTGAATATTTAACTACTGAAGTTGAAGATCAACCACCAAACTACATTTTAGATTTTTCACAACTTTGTGGATACATAAATATTACATCACAAACCATCTATGGACAAAACAAATATTATCTGCTCTAACTAGAACAATTGGAACAGATGAACATAGAGAATTTAGACCCACTTCAATGTATACAACTAAAGATATTACTTAACAAATTCAATGACATCTTTGCCAGTGAAAATGAATTTGGCAGAACCAACATAATCTAGCATTAAATCAAGACTAAAGATGCAATGCCAATTAAACAAAGAGCATACTAAGTATTACCAGCCAGCCATAAGATTATCCATTAAGAAATCAACCAAATGCTTGACAATGGACTAATTCAGTCATCAATGAGCCCATGGTCATTACCAGTAGTACTCATCTGTAAAAAAAATGGAAAAATCTGATTTTGTGTGGACTACTAAAAACTCAATGGAGTAACTCATGGAGACAGTTATCCAACTCCATGGATCTAGAAATTATTTGATGCTTTTGGCAGAAAGAAATAGTTCTCAACATTAGACTTAAACAGTGGTTACTGACAAGTAGTCATGGATCCAAAAGATAAAAAAAAGACAGCTTTCATAACAAAAGAAGAGAATTTTGAATTTGAAGTTATGCTATTTGGCTTGATCAATGTACCAGCAATATTCCAATGGCTAATAGAAATAGTATACACTGGCTTACTATAAAAATCAGTAGTAGTCTACTTGGATAACATCAATGTATTTTCAAAGACATTTGATGATCATCTCCATCATTTACAGCAAGTGTTTGAAAGACTCAGACGAGTAGAATTAAAACTAAATGCTACTAAGTGTTACTTTGGCAAACAGAACTAAAATTATTGGGACATGTAGTCAGCCAAGATGGGATCAAAATGGATCCAGAAAAAATAGAGATAGTCAAAAACTTCCCAATACCAACTAATGTGATGGAGCTAAAGTCATTTTTGAGATTCGCAGGTTATTATTTACACTTTATTAAAAATTTTTCCAAGATAGCCCAACTATTTAATTATCTCTAAACCAAAAATGTGAAATACGAATGGACAGAAACACAACAAAAAGCTTTTGATATTCTAAGAAAGAAGCTTATATAAGCTCCAGTACTGATCTATTCAGATCACAACAAATCATTCATTATTACTACCAATGCATCTGGCCAAGCATTGGGAGCAGTACTATCATAGAGAAGACCAGATAGAAGAAAACATCTAGTTGTATATGTCAGCCAAGGTTTAACTCCAGCTAAAAGAAATTATGGAACACCAGAATTAGAACACTTAGCAATTTATTGGGCAGTCATGAAATAGAGCAAATACTTGAATCAGAAGTTTGAGGTATACACAGATCACAAAGGATTAACAGCACTTTATAAACAAAAATTTGGAGATGGAAGACAATCAAGATAGAAAATGGCACTATCACTATATACTTACACTATACATTATAAAAAAGGAAAAAACAATAGAAATGCTGACAATTTGTTACGAATGAGACAAATCTAAAAACATTTCAACCCAAAAATATAACAAAAGATGAATATACAAAAATACCAACAACTCCAACATTATATAAATACCCAATTGTTCAAGGAGAAATTATCTCAAAAAGAACAAAGGAACATAAAACAACAATCAAAATATTTTATCAACCATCAAAATATCTTTTACCAAAAGAACAAAAAAAATTCAGATCAACCAACCAGAGTAATTACAGAACCAGAAAAAGAGACAATACTATTCAACATGCACTCAAATCCAACAGCAAAACATTTTCATAAAGAAGCAACCATAGAAAGAACCAAAAAAAGATACTATTGGCCATCAATGTATCCAGACATTATTCATTATGTTCAAAATTGTGATACTTGTCAGAGAAGAGGAGGAACAAAACCCAGTGAACTATTAAGACTGATCAAAGTAGAACAACCATTTAATTGCATTGGAATTGACTTAGTAGGACCATTAACAATCACCAGCAGAGACAACAGATATATCACAGTAGCCATGGACTATCTCACTAAATGGCCAGAAGCAAAAGCCATTCAAAAAACAGATCCAGAATCTATTACTGAATTCATTTATCAAAATTTGATTTGTCGACATAGATGTTCAAAAGAACTACTATCAAACCAAAGAACTCATTTTGTGAATAGAACATTAACCAAATTAAGTCAAAGATTTGAGATAAAAAGACCATTATCATTACCATATTATCCACAAACCAATGGACTAGTTAAAAGATTCAATAGAACATGTGTGAAGCAATCGCCAAAATCAGTCAAAAAAACCAAGACAAATGGGATTTGTTTATATCATCAGTATTATTTGCTTATCAAACAATGAAGTAAGATACCACACAAGCAACACCATTTGAATTAGAATATAGTAGAACAGCAACATTACTAGTTAAGATAAAGGTAAATACATATTCAACTGAACCAATAACAGAAGATAATTTCTAAAAAACATTGTTGAGAAGAACATATGACTTAATGAAAACACTAGAAAACAAATGATAAAAAGCAACTGAGAACATCCAAAAGTCACAAAAAAAGCAAAAAGAACAACATAATAATCAACTACCAGATAAACCAATTGAATTCAAGATTGGAGACAAAGTACTATTACATTATATTAAAGTAGAAAAACAATAAAGTGGAAAATTTGACCCCAAATAGAATAGACCATTTCACATAGAAGAAATTCTAGGAAATGGAGCTTCTAAATTAAGATAGGACAACAAAATTTTAACCAAAGCAGCACATAGTAATTGACTAAAACCATATTACCAAATAGCATCATCATCCACCAATAACATTCCACAACTGAGAGTACAATGAATACTAGTCCAACCAGATGAAATTCCACGAAATCTGGAACTAATTATAATCATTAAACCAAATATGTAAAATCAAACAATAAAAAAGTATATAAAAACATAGTATATGCAACAAAAGCAACCAAGAAAAATAGAAATACCAGATCATATTTATACCATAGCTCAGCAATTATTTCAGGCCATAAGTCGACAACTTTTAGACATAGAAGTAATTGTTAACAACCAAACAATTTGTTATCAAAACACCAAAAGAAAGACAAAGAATATATTATATTAGCAGTTACCAAAGAATGATAAAAACTGGTCAGATAACATAATAGAAAAAGTAAAAAACACTTTTGGGAAAATACCTATAATAATACCAACAGAAAAACTTACAAAAGAGAATTGAAAGCAATGGACAGAACAACTTCTAATATTATATTGTTACTACCAATTAGGTCGAAAGTTAAATATTCAAGAGTTGTATATTGACAAATCCAAAAGAATATTTAACCAAAACATAATACAGCAAATTGAAAAATTCATTAGAAAGAAAACAAACTCAACACTACATGTGGGAACAATTTACTAATTACACAACATATTTTGGAATGATCCAGAAATACTGTTACACTCTGACATAGAAACCATAACCATTAACCAATAGAAAAGAATAAACAATACACAAGTAGAAGACATGAGAAACAGAGTCAAACAAACAATACTTGAAAAAGAAGTATTAGAATTAATTCAAAATGAAGATTTCGATGGAGCTCAATATTAAAAAAAGAAGATAATGTTACTCATAAAAAAAAAACAGATATAAAAGAATAATAGACCAATAAGAGAGTAGTAGTTAGTATGTGAGCACATTGCTCAGCAATGTAGAGCAATGTCAAAAATTATGGCACATTGCTTAGCAATGTGAAGCAATATTAGAAATTAGAACACATTGCTCAACAATGTGAGCATTGTTCAAGAAATTATAGCACATCACTCGAGAATGTGAGTGATCTTATAGAACATCAATTATGTATATATAGTAGTAATGTTAGAAGTAGAAAAAACAGAATTCTTTAGTTAGAGACCTCTCAGTTTAGATTCATTTAAGCAGTCTTTCAATTTAAAAATATTAAATAAATAATTATTCTTATTTTAATTCCACCTTCCACTATCAACACTCTATGTTGATAGTAATTAATACTTAACCACACTGGAACAATAGCTCTTAATCATGGCTATTGACGGAATACTAATTTGTTCATCGCCTTGACTTATTTTCTTATCTCTTTTTTTATTTTTTTTCATTATTTTTTATTATTTGTTGTGCACTAATTAATTGATTAAAGTGCTGGATTACTGACGTCAAAGATTGCCTGGTAAAAAACCCCTGCAAGTGGGTAGGACATATATAAGAGATACGGAATACTTACCAGAAGATTGCTGGCCACCACGCCAAGAGAAGAATTAACAGAATTGCAATTTTGAAAAGCTACGGATAACAACACTATTGAATCTCTATTCATTATACAAAGGATTCAACAACAAAATCTTTAGATTTCTAACAGCACCAATTACATTTGAGCACCAAGTTATGGATTTGTTATTTGATTTGAGACCCCAAGTAATCACCTGTAACAATGTTAATAAAAAAAAAAAAGTTTAGTCAATTTAACTTTAAGATATTTTAACTTAGATATTATAAAAACAGAAATAATAAAGTTTATAAACAATATATTAATAATTTTCTTAAAAATATTGTCTAAAATTATATTAAAATTAAAAGTTAATATTAAAAAAAGCTGTAAACTAAAAAAACAGCAAATAAAAATATAATATCTAATTTAAAAAATATTATTAAGGTTTAATTAGACAAAAGCTTAATATTATATTTTAAAATATTTATTTAAAATCTATTAATAAAAAAATAAATTAAAAAAAACATTAAACAAAATATATTATAACCAAAAATTTGGCCAAAAACAACTATTTAAATTTATAATTTACTATTAAAAATGATTATATAAAAAATAAAAACATTTTTTTTGACATAAAAATTAATAAAATAAGACTAATTAATTTTAAAAAACATGTATTTTTAGAATTTATTTAAGAAAATTATATTTTAATTTAAAATATTCAAAAAATTTATAAGTTATATATTAAATTAAATTTAATTTAATTTATTAAAAATTAATTTTTATTAAAAACACAAATAATATAATAAATTTAATTCAAATTTTTTTTTTTTTTTATTTATTAACATTTAACAAGTGAAGCCCAAATGTTACTTAGCACAATACATCAGACTAAGTGATCTAAACTAGGCACAAATTATGCATTTTCTATACACAACCAGCCATTCAAGCTGATCAAAGCAATACTATGAATCTATCATAACAAACACCACATCATCAATACCAGAAAAAAAACAGTAGGGTTTACAAAAACCAAAACAGACACTAAGTACTTTAGCAATTTCAAGTAATTTGACCACCTTAGCTAAGAACAAAGATAACAAATCTTAGGTTACAAGAAAAACAGAACTATCACAAAAAATTAAACCATTTTTCTCCATAAAAGCCCTATATTTGACTCTAATCAACCATATGTCAACACGGTAAGCAGCACCAAAACTCTAAACAAAGTCAATAATAACACTTTCTGCAAGCTTAGCATCACTCAAAACAGAAACAGCTTCCTGATATCACTCTTTAAACAAGAAGTCTTTGCTCAAAATGGTATACAGCATATTATCAGAGGTGCACAAAGAAAGCACCTATGAGATTTGAAACAAAGAGAGACCCAAACAAGACATGGCATGCCACTTAGCCAGATGGGAAGCAAGCAGATTTTTATGGACTCCAAAGTCAAATGTACACACAAAAAAGTGATCAGAGCTCTTCACCTCCCTACAATGAAGACATAAAACACTTGGATAATCCCTATTATACAAATATTTCCACATAGCGACTAGTAGACAGCAGTACAAAGTTTTCAAAAAATATGATCACAGACCAGAGGTAGACTTGCTTGTAAATCCAGCTGCCATGTGCAAGTTGGGGTGCCAAACCAAAGCAGTACAAACCCAATCAAAATCACCAACCATATCTTTGTTAATAACAGCAGAACCAAGACCAATCTCTTAACAAGCATGATTCACAGTTCTAAAAACATTCCGAGCAAAATGCTGAACATTACCAGACACCACCACCCCACCAGCCTTAATGAACACTTCCCTAATTAAAGTAGGAAGCACCAAACTTGAACTCACAGTAGAATCAGCCAACTTGTCAGCATGCTTGTTACCTAAAACACCCAAATGTTCTTTAACTTTATGCCAAGAAACACTAAACCTTTTTTCTCTAATCAGATTTACAACACCATGCCACTCCATCCAGCAGCAGTTGTGGAAGTCCAGAGAAGCCAAAACTGACTCAGCAGTACAAGCATTCAGGATAGCTTAACTGTTAGAATAAACCACAACAGAACTGTGAAGAGGAATACACTCTAAGGCCAAAGCAATTACTTACAATTTAGCTAAAGTAAAAGAAACCAATCCACTAACTCTTATTCCAATACCTAGATCCACATTTGAGAAATAAGCAGTCACACCATATTTCATCTCTCATGTACCAAAATTTTTTAAAGATCTATCTGTGTAAATTTTAACTACATTTAAATTGGAGGTGAGAAAACACTGTTTTAGCCAAGAAACACTACTCAAACCACCAATATTTAGTAATCAGAGGTCAGCAGCAGGTAGATTCACATGAGGAGAGGAGTGAGCCAGGAAGTCACATGCCAAATTGAACCAATTAGAGACTGGGCCTTTTGGGTTGAGCCTCTTCCAATAATAGAAGCTTTTCCAGTCAAAAATCAAATTCTTTTTAGTATACAGCTGTTCAACAAAAGCAACTCCAAATCTCTTAAGTGAGTGTAAAACTTTACAAAACAAACAATTCCCTAAAACTAAAGACATTGTTACTAGATGAAATTAGAGATATTATTTAGCATAAAAATTATTTTATAATTCCTATCATTAATTAGCATATATTATTGTTTCAAATTATCACTTATTATATTAGCAAAAATGTCCGAAATTATCATTTAATTAATAACCCAAATTGTACACAACACAAATGTAACCTAATTGCAATGATCAATCATGCAATACCCCAAACTATGTAACATTCAAAAGTTCGCCGAAATTTATAGAAATTTGCCAAAATAATTGATAGTTCACCGAAATATCTAATAGTTTGCAAAAATAACTTGTAGTTTGCCAAAATGTATCTTTAGTTTAGCGAAATTGTAGAAAATAGCAAAGTTCAAATTCATAGAATAGTGTTATGACAAGTTGTATAAAAGAAGAGCTTCTCTTTTCGAGAAAAATGTATCTTACCTTAGATTTATCACTTAGAACCATTCCTATACACACAAAAGAAATAAATATCAAATAATTTGAAAAACCAAATTCTTTAATTATTACACTTGGAAAATTCCCGAAACCCAACTAACGTTTTGAAATTGATTAGCTACCAATTTCAATAAACTGTTAGTGACTCCAGGCCTGGATAGAAAACATTTCCCTTGATAAAAATCCTATTTCTTTTACATTTCTTTTATTTTTTATTTTTTTTCTTATTACAATCATTAGGGTAGCCTACAGATGAGATTCCTGTAGAAGAGTTGACTTTCACAGCAAAGTAACTACACATTCTTAGTGAGCTTCCAAACAAGCAATTCCTGGGAAAGAATTGACGTTTATTACAACGTAACTACATAAAGTAACTGGGACAGAATTGGCCATTCCACTTATAAGCCCAGTAGTTCAAATTATAAAAGATAATTTGAAGATAAATTCAGTTGCTGGAGGTTCAATCACATCCAGAAAACATGAATTCACAGCAAACAGACATTAACAACATTAAAAAAAAGAGACCAAAAACCTCCGGTAATAACATCAAAGTCCCCCCAAAAAAATAGAACACCATATGAGAAAAGTTTCCAAGAGACATATTACAATCCAAAAAAATTTTAACAATACCAGCCAAAAAATTGTTGACTAGAATAACACATAACCTGACTGAGTAACATAAAGGGTGAACAGATAACCAACTTAGAATCTGTAGATCTAGAGACTTATGAATAAACAAGTGACCCAGAATTCCACCAGCATTTGAGAAATTCAGCACAGAAGCCACTTTGCACTTGGCTTGCAACTGTTCAAAAGACTTCAGACCATATAAAGACAGATGATAAAGAGCCTCATTAGGAAAATTTCTTAGTAGCCCAGCCTTAAGTCTTAAATCTTTTCGAATTAACATGTCCCACTTAATATACACACTTTTAAAAAGAAAACTAAATTGGGATCTATAACTGACAATGAATTGCAAAACAGCCAATACCAGATAGAAAAACTGTTTGTCAGAAATAGTCTTCTTCAAAACCAAATTTACAAAGAACCTAACATCCAAATAAGCTTTTGCCAAACTGGATTTGAACAAATTCTCTGATGACAAATAAATCCCAAGATACCTATGAAACTCCCCTTTATAAACAATAAAAATTGATAAACCACTTATTGACAATGATGTCTTCCTTACCCTTCTGTTAATAAGAATAGCCACAGTCTTTTCATTATTAATGAAGATGTTGTTTATACTAAAAAACTCACTAACAATGTTCAGAATGTACTAAATGGCAGTCTGGCTACTTCCCACCTATATTGTGTCATCAACAAAAGTACCAGTCACTAAAAACAAAGTCAAACCATCTCAGTTTTTTAACCTGTCCATTTTAGCAACAAATCTGAAGTCAATACAGTATCTACACAAACTTTTCTGTTTTTTAATTTTGCATAAAAGAAGATTGTAAAAGATTCTTTACAACAGGAAAGAAAACACTTCACTCTGGTCAAGACTATCATGTATCTGGTACCCATCAGTCAAACTAAAGTCAATCATAACATGATTAACATGATCATTGTGAATACCTCCAAAAAATCTAATAAAACAATCATACATCTTAACTTGAACCAAACTATTCTATAAGTAATGCCAACTCACAGAGTTATAGGTCTTCTGCATATTCTGTAAAACAAGCCAAAGTTCATGATTCTTTTCCAAAACATTTTCAATAATCAAACCAATGGTAAAAATAGAAGACTGGATGGTAGTGCTCTTTAGCACAGAGAAATTGTTACCACAAAAAACATCAAACACACTGCATGCCAATGAAATCCTATTAGAAAGTATCTTAAAGAGAACCTTATGAGCAGTCTTAATTAAAGCTATTGGTCTAATATTGGTCAGAACACCTTCCTATTCATAAGATTTAGAAATCATAGACACCCAAGCTTCTTTTCAGAGTTGGAGTACAGATTCACAAACCAAACAAAAATTCAAAAGATCTAACAGCATACTAAACATGGAACCATTACAGTGTTTTCAAAGTTTATTCATTATACTTGATAAACCAACAGCTTTGTCATCTGGCAGAATTTTGACCATCTGTACCAAATTTTCAAAGCTAATAGTGTCTATTATTCCAGAAAAAGCATTATTGTCAACATAATTTAATGGCAGGTATTAACATTGCCATGAATCAAAGATGTTATATAACACCACTCTCTTTCTAGTTTATCCTTCCATTATTCTGTCAACATTATTCTTAACATCAACTGGATTCACAATTAAACTACTATCAGAAATCAGGTGGTTCAGTACCACTTTCTAAAAAGAATATTCCAACACACTATGGATTGTATGGCCTTTGTTGATTGCAAAACTCTTCATCTGTTTCTCAATAGTAGATCTGATGTCCAATTCCTTAGTATGTAAAGACTCAGCCAGCTTGGACACATGGTAAGACTTTCTCACATCAAAGAAAGCAGAATATATATGACCAAAATCCACACCAGAGCTAACAAGAGCCTAAATAATAGAAGCCTTGTCAGCATCCAAAGAGTTCCAACATTTCAAAAAAAAGACAAACCTGTCAAACTTAATCTCATGAAAAGCCTTGGCCAATCTTGAAACCAAAACTTCCAGTTTGTGAAACCTGGACAATTCTTTGATAAACATCTCATTGTAGCCCTTAAACCATTTTTTTTGGAAAACACCATTAGCTGAAAAAGACACCATTTTACAAATAGTATCTTACATAGCGTTCAAATCCGAATGCTCTTTAGATGTAACAAACTCATCAGAAAACATAGCAGTATTGGCCATCATAGCATCTTTAAACTCATCTTATATCATTTTATTAGTGCCTTTGATGTCAAACTTCTAACAATCTCTGTTAGTCTGTTTGCAAAGAGAGTTTAACTGCACATTCAAAAGTCCACCCAAACTCATAGACACAGAAACAGCATGATGATCAGTGTCAAAGTGCTCACTAACATCTAAGACATCACAACATAGAATCACATTGACCAGATTTGGAGAAACAAAAATATAGTCAATTGTTTTAACAATACCTCTAGAGTTTTTCCACATAGACAATTTAGCCACTAAGCTTCCAACTAAGGAATTAACTAGACCCAAACTGAAACATTTTTTAAAACTCACATACTTGTGAGAATTATCTTTATTGAAATTACCACCAAGGACGACAAAAGAAGATTCATTTGTGGCTTTGACAATAAGAGTGTTGATATTACCAGCTTGGGAGAATTGAACTGCAGAAAAAGCACCAGCATAGAATTCCAGAATTGAAACAGAAAGTTTATTCTTAAAGAGCAACTTAATAGAGAAGAGCTAACCAGATATCTTAGAAATCTTACACACGTATCTTACCAAAAAATTGTCTATGACCATAGCAACACCTGATTCCAAGTGACCAGAGTTCAAACCAGAAATAAACACACAGACATCACCAAATTTGTTAGCAATCCAAGGACAAACTTTTCCCTTCAACTTAGTTTCTGTAAAAATAGAAATCAGATTGTTCATGTCTTTATGCCAACACACTATATTATTCTGCTTTGCAGAATTGTTCATGTCTTTAATATTGCAAATTGCAATTTTCCAAACTAAATCTATCATTGAGAAACAGAAGTAGTGAAAACCAAACCAGTATTGTCCATTTTGGCTGAAAAACCCATTATTATGATTGACAAATTGTTCAAAGTTTCTTCCATTTTTTTGACAACTAAGGGATCAAAAATCACTCTTTCTGTGACAGTCTCACCACCAGTGACTACACCCGAACCTTCACTTATCACTATATCTGCCTCTTGATTCTGTGATAAAAGGTTACCAACAGCTAACATCTAGAGCTAGGCTAGAAAACTGTTGGCCTGGATGTATCCAACCTTATAACCAACTTATCAACGCATTTTGTGAGACTGATAAGACTATGCTTGAGAGTGGCAAACCTATCATTCAATTTCAATAACACTAATGAAGTGGTTTTCATCTTCAAAGAGGAACCAGCATTCAACAAAACATTTCAAACAGAAGGAGGGAAGAAAGAAGACCTACCAGCAATCTGTGCTCATAAGACATCACTGAAAGAAACAGAACAAGCAATTGGAGCTGAGCATTTAGCATAAATGGCAGCCAGTCTGCTTTTATCAAAATTAGAAAGAGTCTTTTGTAATGAGACACAAAAAGAAACATCTTTCTTCTTACCAATAGAACAAGCCAATAATGTATAGCCCAATTTCTCATATCCAGCACACTCAGCCAAAACAAGACAAGACCAGTGCAAACTGGTCTCTTTTAGAACAAGTGTGGTCTTCATAACAGCATTCAATGACTCAGCAAAATCAAAACAAACAGCAGCACATCTGGCTCAGACATAAGAAACCAGGTGATGGTCAATGATACAAGTTTTCCTACCCACTGAAGTAACATAATTCCAGATATTATGTGTATTGGTCTTCATTGGCAGAGTGTGCAGAAGAGCTTTGTAAACATCTTTTATATTTCATGATTCTTTGTTCACATCAAATTTAGCAACATGTACTACATCTTTTCTGATTAGAATAGACTATTTTGTTGTGACCAAATCAGCATGATCAATCTGTTTAAACTCTACCACTGCTTTTTGCCACAGCTCTACCAACTGTATCTTGATTGACTTAATAATTCCAAACTCAGATAGTGCAGTGTACACAGCCTCTGTTGATGTTCCAACTGAAATTTTCTTTAATAACACAGTTTGATCTGAATGTCCAGATGATTTTTTGAGATTGGTGTTTACTAATATCTTTGCTTCTTCAGCTTTTTTTGTAGCCTGAGCCAAACTTAGTTCAAAAATGAACATTGCTCTAATGATTTCAGCAAATTTTGAGGGGATAGAAGCCCTTTCAAAACCATTAATTTTTGAAAACAACTTTCTGACTACTTGAAGCTTTTTTTGAGAAGATTTCCCAATTATCTTGTCCAACTCAATATCCAAAGCAAAGGATTTCTAAACAGAAACATTGACCAAATTTTTTACAGATAGAGAGAGTACCAGTGGGGCATCCAAAAGCACATCATTGTCATTACTGTTTGGTAAGAAATTAATTTTTCCCAATGGTTTATTAATGTCTTCTTGGTTTTAACCTTTAAGCCTGTAGGTGTTTGATCATGATTTTTCCTAGCAAAAGCACCACCTTCACCATAATCGAAACTGGTCTCTTCCACCAGACATTTCTCTTCTATGTCAATACTTTCAGACTTAGTGGTATCACCAGTTTTTGAATCTCATAAGCAATTATTTTGAACTTTAAGACCAATATTTTCTTAACTAGAACCATCTTCTAAAACACTGTTTCTTCTTTTCTTCCTTGGAAGAACAGATTTAAAACCACCACTAGAACCAGAAACTTTAGCAGTTATTTTCATCACAGCAATACTATAGCCAACAGTAGTCTTATAGTCAAGAATAAAGGGTTTAGATTTATCATACTGAATTGTAAAAAACTTCTTTCAAAAAACTTTTGACTCTTTTTCAGAAATTTGAAACAAAGAAGAGAAAAAAGTTTTTAAAATTTTTTTATTCTTAAAATAAACAATTATATTTTATATTTTATAAATAATAATAATATATATAATTTATAATGTAAATTTTTTTAGATTTATTTAAAGGATTATTATAAACAATAATATACATAAACAAAATAAACAATACAGTTTTAAATTTATTTTTTTGTTTTTATATTGTTTAATTTTTATTAGTCTTAATTATATATAAAATTTTTATTAATTAAAAAAAATATTTAAAGACAATAAATTAATCTAATTAAATTTAACAAATTTTATTATAGCTTTTTATTATAGTCTAATTAGTTATTATTAGATTAATATAATCTTATTAAATTTAAATAAAACTAAAATAATTATTTTTTTAAAAATATTTATGAAAATTTTTTTGAAAATTATAACTTAATTTAAATATATTTTTTGTTTTTTAAGATTATTGTTTATTTAGATTTTTTTATTTTTAATTAATGTTAAAAAATAATATAAATCTAATAATTTTTTAACAATTTTTAACAAATTAATATTTAAAAAAAAATTTATCTTTTTTGCAAAATTATTTAATACATATATTATTTTTAAAATTAAATTTATCTTATTATCTAAGTTTTTAATATTTTAACCAAAACTTTAAATTTTTGTGTAAAAATATTATTTATAAAACCATAAATAGTTTTATTTATTGACTTTTTTAATTATAGTATTATTAATAATAGCTATTAAATTTAAGTTAAAAATTATAATCTTGTAAAATAGTAATAGAAATATAACAAAAACAGAATTTTTTATTTAAAAACTGTTTTTTTACTTTTTTAAAAACTGTTTTATTTAAATTAAATATTAAAAAAATTTTTAAATTAAATATTATTGTTTTATTGTTTAAAAATTTATAAAAACGATAATATATGTTTTTTAAATAATAAAAAATAATAAATTTATTTAATAAAAATAAAAATAATTAATTAATAATTTGTAAAAATATAAGGTATTAATATAAAAGTAATAATAAAGTATTAAAACTTAAATACATAATGTTTAAAATAAAAATTAAATTAGTATTTAAATAAAAAGTTGCTAAAAACATAAATAAAATAAAAATAAATAGTTTTTTTAATTTATATAGCTTAATATAAGTTTAAATTATTGGTTATAAAAAAAGGTGTAAGTAATATTTTTGTTATATATTTTAAGTTTTAATTAAATTATATTTAATTAATACATAAAAAATAACATTATTAAATTTGTTTTATTTATAAATTAAATATATAAACTTTTATTTCATAAGTTTAAAATTAAAATAAAGTTACATATATATATGCAAAATAATATTAAAAATATATTTAATTTTCCAATTTTAAAACTTACCATTATTTTTATTTTAAAATTATGAACCGAATTTTATTCAATATTAAATATATAAAACAATAAGAATGTTATTTTAACAAAACAAAAATAATTTAATGAATATTGCACAATACAATAATTATTAAAAAACAATTATATTATATAGGCATACGGCAGGGTTATAATTGAACAATAGCGGGTTTGTTACCTAAATACTGATAAATCAAAGATCTGAAACTTCATTGACACGAACCAAACATATATTAGGCCCATATCTTCCCAAACCATAACAAACACGCAAAACACCATGTCTGAAGATATTAAACGTGAATTAGAATACGCTAAGACCCAGTATGGGAGATGCGTGGAGAAGCTAGAGAAGTTTATGGAGGGTGAGAAGGGAGATAGATTAGAAGAGTTGAAGAAGAATCTGAGAGAGAAAGAGGATGTGGACGAAAACCAAAGGAAGAAGTGGACAGAAGAAAAGGAAGATCTGGAAAAGCAAGAAAAAAAGCTGGAGATAGAGAAGGACGAGTGGAAGGAGGAGTTGCTAAAATGGGCAGAAAAACTACGTACAGCAACAGATGATACAGGTAACGACTTTGTAATGGTTTTCTTTTATTATGAGTTTGTTGCTTAGGTGTTGGGGTGGTAGAGTAGTATGTACTAGGTTAGAATAGACAGCTTATATAGAGTTTATCATCATTGTGTGTCTTCATACTCCACACCCTTGTTAGCATAGCTTTGAATAATGCCTTCATTATGATGATGTGTACTGCTTTTTTCGTTACGACCTGCCAATGTTTTCGAAAAGAACTGCCAAAAGAAATTTTCCAAATTGATATAGATATTTGGTGTC
>JAAOMT010000514.1:88281-129065 GCA_016748015.1 Geosiphon pyriformis | reverse complement strand
TTTGATGATGCTTGTTATACTACTGAACTTACTTCCGGCGCACACTTGGCTGCAGAGAACCATGCACCCGAGATTTCCGAAGACAATCACAACGAGAGTGTCGACATATGGTCCGTTGGATACCTGATTCTGACGGCTCCTGCGAAACTTCAAGAATCTGATAAATTGAAAGCCTATGCAAGAAAGTTGTCGGCAATAAATAAACTCCATAGACCAACAGCGGAAGAGGCGCTTGAGTGGCTTTGGAGCGAATATTATGATATTCTTAAGGAGGAGTTTTTAGAAGAGTAAGCATAAATTCAAATGGGCCTAATAATCTTTCGGAAGGAACAATTTGAGCATTAATCATTTGCGGAGATTATATTGTAATGATGACTTCTAATTGCAAACTAACCTTGAATATTGATAAAAAAATTACACACAGCAAATGAGATGAATTTTTTTTAAGGAGTATATTAATTGTTCCACATCAAAGATTCTGATGGTTCGGAACTTTGAATAATGTGTTATTGGATTTACATCAGCTTAACATTCTTAATATATTAGTTCTAGTTATTGGTTTTAGCTAAATCAAAATTCTCAAAATTTTTAATAATCATTTTTTACATAATAATACTATTTTGAAATTTTATTTAATAAAGTTTATCATAATATTCAATAATTTATTAAATTTACTCTTAAAGTAAATATTTTTTGCTTAAAAATATTAATCAACAAAGCAAATTTTTTTTGAAATTATATTATAATTAATAACTCGTAAAAAATTAATTAGTTTATTTTTATTTTAAATTTGACAAAAATTTTTTAATACAATTATTAAAAGTATAAATTGCTATTTTTTTTGTATACATATTATTTTGTTTAGCAACTTTTTTTTAAAAATTGATAACAATAAACAGTTTTAATAAAAATATATTTAATAAAAAAAAATTTAATAAATCAAAATAAGCTTAAAATAAGATATTTTGATTTTAAAATAAAATAAAAAATAAAAAATAAAACTAATAAAATTAATAAAACTAAAATTAATATTAAAGACATAATAAAATATTATATTAAAAAAACCAGTTTTAATTTAAATACAGTTAGATCTCCATAAAAAAACTTTTGATATAAAAATAATTTCTTATAAAAAACATTTTTTTATAGAACCAATTGATTAATTAACAATTTTTTTTTATATAAAAACAATTTATAAAGTAACAAAAACATAATTTTATTAAATATTTATTTAAAATTTACTTTTATATAAGAACAAATATTATATACTAAATGTTAATTAATAATTTAAAAAAAATTAGAATATATTAAATTAATTTTATCTTAATTTTTTTAAAAATTATTTTTTATTAGATTTACTTTTTTTAATTTTGTCTGTTTTTATATATAGCTATTTAGTTCTTATTATATTTTAATTTAAACTTACTAAAACAAAATTTAATATTATTATTTTAAACATATTTTCTAACAGACTTGCTAAATTATTATAATATTAGAATTTTTATTTAAAAAACAAAAAAAAATAGTAGTTAATAATGTTTTTTATAAAAAAAATTGTCAATATTATAAAAATTACTATAATATAAAACATAATAATATTATAGTTTATTTTAATTATAAATATTCAAAACTTTATATTTCTTATCTAACTGTTTTCAAAATAATTAAAAAACATATAAAGTAATTAAATATTAAAATTAATATAATTTCAAAAAAATTTATTTAACACAAAAGCATTAAATTTCTATTATTAGACTAAATTTTAAGTTATTAAATAGAATAAATAATTGTAACTACTATCAAATTCAATGATTAACTAATTAAAAAAAAATTTTGTTAAACTTTTTAGTATACACAAAAATAAAATAAAATTTTTAAATAAATAAGTTCAAAAATTCAAAAAATGAAAACAGTTATATATTTACTAATTTTACAATAAAACAAAAAGTATATTAACTGAAATTTATCAGATAAATAAAAAAAATTAAAAATCATTATATCTAAATTTAATCTTGCTAATATATATAATATTAATAAAGAATTATTTTTTTATATAAAACCAAATTAAATATTTGCAAAATATTAAAATACCAAAAAAAAATTAGTATTTTATATTTACTAATTATTATTATTATATATTAAAAACTCTTTGTTTCTTTAATTTTATAACCATAACCAGAGCAAAGAATAAAAAAACTGCACCAAATATCTTTCCTAAAATATCTAACAAAATTTCTACTAGGGGAGCTCTTTTTGTTATAGAAACAACCAGGCAGAATGTTTTAGAAGTCTTTTTTTTACCTAATAATCGTGAAAAACTGTTTTTGGTAATTACTAAAGCAACTTTCTTATCTTTGGCTGGTTTTTTACCAGTCAAAGTTTTCTCAAAAAGACATATTTAGATTAGTTCCAGTTTTACTTCTACTTCAACTAAGAGCCCAAAAGTTTTTAATAATAAAACAGTAAACAAGCTGGTTTTTTCTTCTATAGTTTTAACATCTGGTGCTGTTAGTACCATCTTTTCAAAAAAAATGGTCAAAAAAACCAAAAGTTTAGAAAAGTGGGAGTAGTCACTTGTTTTTGCTATTGTTATACCAAATTTCTTTGTAATTCCCAATAAAATCTTAGATAAAATCTTCATAGTATTATCCAACATATTATCCAAGATAAGCCAAGATCAATTACTGGCTGTGTTGCCAAATGTGTTATTTTTTGGCAGATTATTACCAGTTTTGGAAGCAAAACAATCTTTTTTTATGGTGTCATCTGTTTTTGAAAACTGGGCTAACCAAATAAAAACTGAATTATCTCTTCTTTTGGTTTCTGATGCTGCTACTGGTAGTGCTTAGAAAACTATTATTAGTCATTAAAAGTTTACTAAGTAAGTAATATTACCAGTAAAATTTTAGCTATTAATTAGCATAAAATTACTCTTATAATTCCTATTATTAATTAGTATATATTATTATTATGTCAATTATCATTATTATTTAATCAATTATTAAATATCATTATTTAATTAATAATCTAATTTGTACTATAGAAATTAAGATAATTAAATTACACAATATCTTGAATCATTTAACATAGTCAAAATTCGTCGAAATTAATGAAAATTGGCCGAAATAATCAATAGTTCAGAAAAATAACTTGTAATTTGCCAAAATATATTTTTAGTTTACCAAAATTATAACAAAGAAAAAAGTACCAGTTTAAAAACTAGTACTATAACAAGTTGTATAACAAAAAAGCTTCTCTCTTCAAGAAATATATCTTATCATAGTATCTTACTTTTAGATATCTTAATTAGAACAAATCATCTTTTACACACCTTTATAAAATCAAATAAAAAATCAAATATTTGAAAATCAAATTTTTTAATTATTATACTTGAAATTCCCTCAACCCAACTAACATTTTGAAATTGATTAGCTACCAATTTCAGTAATCTGTTAGTGACTTCAGATCTGGATAGAAAACGTTTCTCTTAACAGAATTTTATTTCTTTTATATTCTTTTATTTATTTATTTTTTTCTTATTATAATTATAGAGATAGTTTACAAACAAGATTCTTATAGAAGAGTTAACTTTCACAGCAAAGTAACTACACATTTTAGTAAGCTTTCAGATAAAAAATTCCTAAAAAAGAGTTGATGTTTACTACAACATAACTACATAAAGTAACTGGCACAGAATTGGTCATTCTACTTATAAGCTCAGCAATTCAAATTATAGGAGATAATTTGAAAATAAATTCAGTTATTGAAGGTTTAACTACTTCTTGAAAACGTAAATTCACAGCAAATCAACATTAACAACATTCAAAAAAAGAAACCAAAAACCTCCAGTAACATTTGGTGTTTTCCCACAAAAATAACACAACAATAACAATTTCAAAGTGGCAACTACACTAGACATAACAACTTTTCAAGACTAGAGAATTTTCAGTTACCTAAAAGTTTTACTCAATAGCAGAAACCAATATCAACCAGCACCAATCTTTTTAATTACTTGAAAGAAAATCAAAATTATTATTCAAAAAACTTAGAAAGTAAAAAAACTAAATCAAAACAAAAAGAAACTACTGAAAATAAAGAAGAAATAGCAACTGCTTATATTACAAAGATTCTTAAATTCACTGGTAAAAATAATGATACCAGTTCACAAGAATGATTTGACAAAATCCAAAAACAGAAGATGCAAATAGATAAAATACAGCAAAAATGCTTAAAGCTATTCCATATTTTCTCTAAAGAACAGCAGAAAAATGGTTTGAAAACTTAGATGAATTATTTAATAATTGGCAAGTATTCAAAGATGCTTTTTTACAACAATTCACTGACACAATATCTCTATCACTCTTCGAAATTGCTTTCACAATATCAAACAAAAACCATCTGAATCTGTTATAACTTATCTTGGGAAATTTAACAAACTTTTTTGACAAATTTGACAATTAGAAACCAATGAATATTATTCCAATCTCAAATTTTGGATCAGTTTATAGCAAGATTAAAAGACAAATTAATCAAGAAAGTTTGCATTCATGCACCAGAAGACTTAGCTATAGCAATATAACATACAAAAAACTATGAAATAGCAATAGAAGAAGCAAACCATACCAAACTTGTAAATCTTGCTATTGGAGAAACCAGCTAAGCAGCTGAAAAAAATTGACCAACTTACAAAAAAAATTGAGAACTATCTCACGAATCAACAACAACCATAAAAATATTAGTCACTTCAATGATGCAATTAAAATAACTACTTCTTATTATTTAACAACTAACTCCAAAGCTGTTATTATTGTGAAATTTCAGGACATTGGAAATAAGACTGCAGAAAATTACAACAAAACCAACAAAACAAAAGTAATTAACATTACTCTTTACCACAACAATCTTATTATCAATCTTCACTACCAACTTATTACTCACCAAGACCACAAAATCAAAACAATTATTATCAATCCACTCTACAACCAATCTAGCAACAATATCAGCAATCTTTACCAATTTAGCAATATCAAGCATCATCTACTCAATAATATCAAATATATACTTGAAGATTGGTTCACCAAAACCATTTCACACCTCAAAATTGATTTCAGAATAATAACAACAAAATCAACCCAAACAACTAGTTGGTTCTCCAAAATTCTAGTTAGCAAAAACCCAATCATTACCACACTCAACTCAGTTATTTTACAATGCCCAAAAAACAAGATTTTTAACAAACTGTACTTTTTGAAGATAAAGTTACAACACTAAAAACAAATATTTTCAACAATACTATTCCACCAGCTCAAATTGTCCAAAATGCCAATCTTTCAGATATATTTTCATTTGAATTTGAAGCAAATAAATTACCATTCTTACTTAGCAATACAACAATTAATAAACAAAAAGCAATTACTGCTATATATACAAAAGCTGAAGTGGAAAGCAAATTTATTTAATTAATTCTAAACAGTGGATCAGCTAAAAGTATTATTACCTATCAACTAATACAACAACTTCAATGAACTATTGACAGACCAGCTTAAATTGTAATTGTTATAACTAATGATATAAAAAAAATATCAATAAGAGAGATAGACATCTTCCCATTTACCATTAATAGAATTACCATTTCAGTCAAAGTTTTAATTATAGATGCATTTCAATACCAAGCTCTTGTTAGAAATAATTGGCTTCTCAAGACCAATGCAAATTTAAATTGAGAAACCCAAGAATTGAAAATTTTATACCAAGAACAATATACCAAAGTACTTGTTATCTGTAATATTTTTAATAAAAAATCTGAAAAAGCCTTAATATTCAAATTTAAAGAGAAGAAAGAACTACCAATAACTGAAATCTTTATGGCTCTTGGATTACTATCCAATTGGGTTGAAAAAACAAAACAAAAAATCTTTAAAAAGACCAAAAGATGGAATATAGTTAGATATTCTACACTAAAACCACAGAAACAACCATCTTATATTCTATTTAAATGCAAAAATTGCAACAAGAAACTTTTATTAATGGGAGCATGTATTTTTTCAGAAGAGGAATATGAAACTCACATCTGTTACTACTATAAAGCATATCATAAAGAACGATTTGAATACTCCAAACGAAATAGAAAATGAGACAACACTCTTTGTTTTATATGTAGAAATATGTTACCAAAAGAATACAACTGAATTAATGTTTTAATAAAAAGAGGAATATCTGATCAAACCTGCCAATATGCTCTATTAATTTCGGAAAAAGTCAGAAGAGAAACACCCTTTAATACAACATACAACAATGCTTTAAACAAACTCTACTATTATTCTTATAATGCTAAAATAATCTTTGAATTAGCAATAACTTTAATTAATAGAGCCATATAAGAGAATGTTTGCCAAATAAAAAAAGCTAAATATATTGAGTATATAATAAAATTAGCTGGATTTAACTATGAAGATAAAGTTGAAACATACCACCAAATTGCAAACTACACTTATTCAATCCAAGAAGCTTAAATTCAACAATTAAAGCAAATAAATATTAAATTGTGTGAAGAATACATCATGCCTTGTAATGACAAATGGTGTTCAAAATACTATGTTTTTAGTATTCCCTTACTCAACAAAGATGACCAGGAGAAAATTGAGTTTGGAGAATCTAAAACAGAAGAAAAAATTACAACAACTCTAATCTATTTTACTAAAAATCAGCCTGCTATATAATTTAAATACTTTAACAGCAATGAACAAGGAATAAAACCAAAAAAAGCCCATGAAATCGATGCAAAATATAACCTAAGATATCTTGGCAAAATTATTTTGGTTTTTCAACCAAAATCTTTAACCAAAATCAACTTTAGAATTGCTCTTAAAATATTACCAAAAGCAATAGTACAAATTGCTTCCCAATTATCATTGGCAAGCAAAAGAATTAATGTCAAAAGAGGAGTCATAAATGCAGGGTATACTGGAAACATTATCATTATGTTACAGAATAAAACAGACAAACCATTCAGAATTAAACATGTTGAAAAAATTGTTCAAGCAATTTATCTACCCTTAATTAACATTTCAGATTTACAATCAGTTAACAACAGAGAACAATTAAGAAATAATGAAAAAAGAACTCAAGATTTTGGTTTAACTGGATGATTTACAGTTCCAGTAAACATAGCTCTCAATGCACAAAGTGAATCTCACCAGATTCTTTAACTTCTTTAACCAATTACTATTTCACCTTTTGGAAAACATCACAAAATCTACATTTGCTCAAAATCTACTACTACTTAACAAATTTTTAAATCCAATAAACAAATTTGTTCAAAACATAAAGTCTTAATCCTAAATGTTTACATACCAAAAAAAATGAAAAAATTTCAAGTTACTTTCTACAACTTCAATAATTATTCTATTGTTTTATTAAATAAATTAGAAATTAGGATTATATATAGCAATATTTTTCAAGATGAAAACTCTCAGATTGTTAACAATTTCATTGAAATTGTAAGACATATACTATTTTCAAATCTAAATATCATTGCTACTATTAAAAACTACTATCTTTTGAAAAAAAACAATCTTAAATCAACATAAGTCTCTTAAAACTTTAATAACAAAGACAATTAAAAAAGTTAATAGTTAAATTGCTGATATATTTGCAAAAAACAACAATAATCTTGGAAAAACTAATATTGTCTAACATTAGATCCACATAGGAGATGCTTTACCAAAACATTAATAAGTTTATTAAGTACCACTTGCCAGCCACCAATTCATCAAAAAAAAAGTCTAGAAAATGCTCAATAATAAATTAATTCAACTATCAAGAAGTTTTTGGGTCTTATTAGTGGTTTTTGTTAAAAAAAAATGAAAAAATTAGATTCTGTGTAGATTATTGTTAGCTTAACAGCATAACAATTGAAGATATCTACCCTTTTTCAAGAATTAATAACATGCTAAATACTCTAGAAAAAGCCAAGTTTTTTTCAACTTTAAACTTGGAAAGTAGATACTAACAAGTCAAAATAGACCCAAAAAATCACTCTAAAACAGTATTTACCATCCAAAAAAAAACTATAAATTTAATGTTATGTCTTTTAGACTTTGTAATACACCAGCAATTTTTCAGCAACTTATAAATGTTGTATATAAAAGACTTTTATGACAATTAGTAGTTGTCTATCTTAATAACACTAATGTATATTCACCAAGCTTTGAAGCTCATTTTATCTATCTGCGAGAAGTTTTTTAACAATTACAGAAAGCAAGATTAAAGTTAAACATTGAGAAATGTTACTTTGAAAAAACAAGTTTAATTTTTCTTAGACATATTGTTAGCAAAGATAAAGTCAAACCAAATCCAGAAACAATTAGTGCTGTTAAAAACTTTAAAACCTTCAAAAATACCACAAAACTATGAAAATTTGTAGGATTAGTCTCTTACTATTGGAAATTTATAAAAAAATTTTCAAAAATTGCCAAATCATTCAATTATTTCACCAACAAAAATGTACTATATTAATAGACTGAAGAACAACAGAAAGCCTTTGAAACTCTTAAAACAAAATTAACAACAGCTCCAGTTCTTACATACTCAAACTTCAACAAACAGTTTTAACTAGTCACTAATGCTTTACATATAGTATTTGGTGCCATCCTATTATAATTGGATGAAAATAGTCAGGAGCAAATCATTGCCTATGTCAATAAAACACTTAAATCAACAGTACTCAAATATGGCTTAATTGAATTAGAAGCTGCTACAGTTATTTAGGCTCTTAAACACTTTCAACAATACCTAAAAAATAGAAAAAAATTTGACATCATAACTAACAATATTGGTCTCAAATGATTCAATAAAAAAAAATTAAATAAAGTATTAAACAGTTTCTATAAAATAATTTCCTAGTAGACTACAAATATATTGTACATCACAAATTAAAAAAACTATACACCAATGTTGATAATTTTTTAAGAATAAGACAAGATTAATACCAATAATAACATCACCACAACTTACCAATCTATCAAAAAAAATAACCAAACAACAATAGATCTTAGAAATTACAACAATATCAAAAACAATTTGGAAACTTTTGCCATGTCAAAAAATTGGTTTCCAAGTAAAAAACATCGACTACAACATTAAGCAAAACAATACTTTATTTATTATAACAAAATCTATTATAAAAATTGCAGAAATCCAAACAAATTACTCAGATTAATACAAAAGAATGAAAAAAAAACAATCTTATACAACATGTACACAAATTTATCTTCAACATACCTAAGAAGAAATGGAACAATTCAAAAAACTCTTGAACATTATTTTTGGCCCCACATGTAAAAAAACATTTGACAATATGTAGAATCTTATAATAGTTGTTAAAAAAGAAAAGAAACTTGTCCCACAGAACCTTTAAATCCAATCAAAGTTGAACAACTTTTTAACAGAATTGGAATTGATTTAATTGAACCATTATCTATCACAACCCAAGAAAATTATTATATTGCAGTTGCAATAGATTATTTTATTAAATGGCTTAAAACTAGAGCCATCCAAAAAGCAGATACAAAATTAATAGCAAATTTTATCTATAAAGACATTATTTGTAAACATGAATGTCCAATTAAACTTTTATCTAATTAAGGAACATATTTTGTAAACAACTTAATACAGAAAATTTGTGAATGATTCAATGTCAAAAGATCTTTATCATTACCTTATTACCCCTAAACAAATAGACTTATAGAATATTTCAACAGAATATTGTGTAAATTTTTAGCCAAAGTCTTAACTGATTTTAACTAAAAATGAAATATCTTTATTCTATTAGTGTTACTAGTATACAGAACACTAAAACAAAATACTATGAAACACATACTATTTGATCTTAATTATGAAAAGACAACAATATTACCAATTAATTTTATAGTAAAAACATATTTAGTACAACCAATCAATAAAAAAAACTTTCAAGAAACACTTTAAAAAAGAGCCTACATTTTTCTTAATACATTAAAAGAAAATAAATAAATAGCAGCCACTCATATTGAACATTTACAAACTTAACAAAAAAAAAGACATGACAACAAATTACCACTAAGTATCAACAAATTTAAAGTAGAAAATAAAGTTCTTCTATACAGAACTAAGGCTAAAAAACAATGAAGTAGAAAATTTGAACATAAATAGAATAGACTATTTTATATTCATAAAATCTTAGACAATAGATCATACAAGTTAAGACTTAATGACAAAGTGCTAGCAAAAGTTTTACATGAGAATTAATTATAACACTATTATTTCAGAAACAATTCTAAACCATTAATTCTACAAATTAGTACACATTCCTCTTTAATTAATCCTGAAGATATTCTTCGAAATTTAAAACCAATAGTTATAATAAAACAACAACCAAACTTAAACACTTAATTTAATATTTTTCACAATAATCTCTTCAAAAATACACAAAAACATAAAACAAAAATAATAAATAATTACAAAAAACACTCAAATCCAAAAACAAATAAAAACTTTATATCCAAAAATAATTTTCTTTATTCTTTTTATTAGTTAGTCATTTTATTATAATTATTCTTTAAAATATTTAACAAATATCTCAAAAATTAATGTTAGCTTTAAAAACACTTCCTGACTTATCCATAACAATTAATAGAAGTTAAATTAATTACATTCAGAAAAAAAACACAGCTTTAGTAGTAAAAAATTCTCAAAATTATCACCTTTATAGAAAAAACATAAGAAGTTACACTAGAAATCAATTACCAAAACTTTTAAAGCAAGCTTTAAAAAAATCTCTTAATTGCCCCTATTAATATTTTACCAAATACCTTAATCTAACAAAAACTTTTACTATTTCTCAATGAATAGAACAATGAATATACTCTTATCTATAGATATTTTTATATTGGAAAAACACTTTATGAACAAAAACTGGAACTTGAAGCAACAAACATTATTTCTAAAGCTATATACAAACAGATTTACAATGAATTCAAGACAGCAGCTGGACTAATAAACACTTGCTACAAATTTAGAGCAGTTTTTAGATTCTATGATCTATTCAATACTTGTGAAAACGTCTTCAAAAATCTAATATTTCATCTAATAAAAATTCAGTATATTGAAAAGCTTACAAAACTAAAATTTCAACAATTTTCAGACCAGATCATTTCAATTATTTTGGACTACTATCTCAATATTACAGATAGTGCTTGGACTTTAACAGAGCTCAGTCTTAAAAAAGAGATTATGTTACTAGTAGAATTTTAGCTATTAATTAGCATGAAATTACTCTTATAATTCTTATTATTAATTAGTATATATTATTATTATGTTAATCATTATTATTATTTAATCAATTATCAAATATTATCATTTAATTAATAATCCAATTTGTACTATAGAAATTAAGATGATCAAATTACATAATACTTTAAACCATTTAACATAGTCAAAATTTGCCGAAATTAATAAAAATTGGCCGAAATAATTAATAATTCAGAGAAATAACTTGTAATTTGTCAAAATATATCTTTAGTTTGCCAAAATTGTAGCAAAAAAAAAGTGCAAGTTCAAAGACTAGTACTACAACAAATTGTATAAAAGAAGAGCTTTTTTTTTCAAGAAAATATATCTTATTATAGTATCTTACTTTTAGATATCTTAATTAGAACAAATTATCTTTTACACATCTTTACAAAATCAAATAAAAAATCAAATATTTAAAAACCAAATTCTTAAATTATTAAACTTGAAATTTCCTCAACCCAACTAACGTTTTAAAATTGATTAGCTACCAATTTCAGTAATCTGTTAATAATTTCAGGCCTGAATAAAAAACGTTTCTCTTGACAGAATTTTATTTTTTTTACATTTTTTTTATTTTTTATTTTATTTTTTATTTTTTTTCTTATTATAATTATAGAAATAGTCTACTGACAATATTCTTGTAAAAGAGTTAACTTTCATAACAAAGTAACTACACATTTTAATAAGCTTTTAAACAAGCAATTCTTGGAAAAAAGTTAATATTTACTACAATATAACTACATAAAGTAACTGGTATAGAATTGGCCATTCCACTTATAAGCTCAGCAGTTCAAATTATAAGAGATAATTTGAAAATAAATTCAGTTATTAGAGATTCAACTACTTCTTGAAAACGTAAATTTACAGCAAACCAACATTAACAACATTCAAAAAAAAGACCAAAAATCTCCAGTAATAGTGGTCTCTATTCTGGTACTTGATACTACTTTCAAGATCAAATTGGCTTATGTTAAGGCTGTTTTTTAGTTTATACATGGTTTTTTGAATGTAAAATCAGTATTAAAGATCAATGTAAAGCTTTTTTGTATGGAGTTTGCTTTTCAAATGTCTTTGAAAGCTGCTTTTTTGGTTGAGCTTACAAGTTTTGTTTATTTAGTCTTTCTCAAAATTGTCAAGTCTCTGGTAGTTTCTGAATCTGGTTTCTTTTCTACTGCTGTTATGCTGCATAATATGCTTTTGAGTGTTTTGCTGCTAATATTAAGACAACTCTTGATGTGTTTGGTAATATTACTTATATTATGCTGAAGTCTGCTGGTATTTGGCAATATGTGGTTGTTTATTTTGAAAAGTTAGACTTTGCTATATCTACTTTGAATCATTGGTCAGTTTGGTGAGCAAAAATAATATTAAAATCTTCTTCTTGGTAAATTAGAATAAGACTATTCTGTTTTATGATAAATTTAAGACCAAGTTGGTCAATCTTTCCTTTGGCTGTACAGCTTTTGAAATTAGTAATATAATTTCTCAAGTTGGTGGTCAAACATGTTTTATTTTTTATTTTCTTAAATCTGGTTGTTATTTCCGATTTGCTTTGGTTACATTTGGTTTTCAAATTGATTTGAATGCTATAGTACTTAAAACTAGTACACTAAGAAAGTGCTGTATCTGATGGGAAACTCCTAAAAATTAGTGCTGTTTTTAGTGCTAAGATTCAGATTATCTAGCTTTGAATTATAAAGTGTTTTTATCTCTCTCTTTTAAAATTTTCAAGATATTCATCTCTCATGTTGTTGGTAACAGATTATATGTCAAAGCTGCTGTTTTTGTGTCTTCTTTGGTCTCTGGTTTTTTAGTTGATTTAGTTTTTTTTGCTGATATAATATTTGATGATTTTATAGTTTTTTTTGATTGATTTTTTTAAAATTGAAATTGAAATTGGCCAAGTTTTTTGCTTTGATTAATTTTATTGTTAAGCCTGTTGGTTCTATGATAAAAGTGTTTGAACAATTTGTTAATGAAGACTTGGTTTTAAGTAGTGCTCTTAGTCTTAAAGTCAATAAAGTTTTAGTACACATAAATTTTTTCAGTAAAGCTGTTAGTAAGCTGAAACATGAGATGATTGCTTTAAAAACTAAATATAACTATAAAAATGTTAATATGTCTGGCTTTTATATAGGTTTGTCTTCTATTAATAATTATATGTTTTCTAATTTAATGTCATTTTGGAAACATGAATCTGTTGCTGTTAAAACTGATGTCTTTAAAACAGCTGAATAGTTAGTTAGATTAGTTAATAATAGTGCTACATTATTTGAAATTGTTTAGAGGATGTCTTCTTTAAATAAGTTTTTTTTTAGAGCATCAACATAGTATAGTCTGAACTGACTCAAATAACTGGTTACATGTAGAAAGTACATGAACTATATTTAGTATTAGAATACTTAATTTGTTTCTAATTTTTAAATAGTGGTTGGGTCTTGTTTATTAAATCTTAATAATAAAAATATAAATATTATATATTATTGTTATATTAAATTAATTGGGTTTTTTATAAAATAAATTTTGAATTATAATTTTTTTTACTTCAAATTTAACTAACTTTTATAAATTGTAATCTTTAATAATTAGATATACAAAAAATTTAAGATGCTTTAAAAAAATTAATATTTCAATTTACTTGTAATTTACAAATTTAATTTCAAAACATAAATATGCTTAGATATATAGAAAACATAGTTCAAATATATAATAAAGACTTTCAAATTTAAAATTATTATATATTATTTTTGGTTAATAATTTAACTTCTTATTATATTCAATTAAAAAATATTTATTTCAATTAATTAATATTGCTTTGTATTATTTTTCTCTAAATATAATATTATATTTTTAACTAATAAATGCTAATATTAATAAAAATTTTCAAAAACAAATATAAATATTTATATTGTTAACATATTTTATATTAATTTGAACAAAAAATTAATATTAAACAGTTAAATAATAATATATATAGTATTATTATTATTATTATTATTATTATTATTATTATTATATATTATATAATTTTATTTAATATTAATTTATTTTTTAAAAATAAATTAAACATAAAAAAACAATTGATTATGT
The DNA here is from genome assembly GCA_016748015.1 of Geosiphon pyriformis. NCBI lineage: Eukaryota > Fungi > Glomeromycota > Glomeromycetes > Archaeosporales > Geosiphonaceae > Geosiphon > Geosiphon pyriformis. The sequence continues at coordinate 114,644 of JAAOMT010000514.1, read as the reverse complement.
TATTCAATTATGATTTTAAGTAATATTTATTATAATTCAAAACTATTAACAAAAAATAATTTTTTTTTCTATAATCAAAAATTTAAAACATTAATTACTATAAATATATTTAATAATTTACTATTAAATACACAACAATTGGTCAAAATTTCGAAAATTATACTGTAATAATTGATAAATTATTGACAAAAAAATATATTAATATATAGAAAACCAAAATTTACTTAAAAAAAATTATATAAATATAAAAAATAAAAGAAGATTCTAAAAAATAAATAACAATTATAAAACTCTATAATAAAATATTTTTAAAATAAAACATAATTTGTATATTCTAATTGTGTTTTTTTATAAAAATTTGACTGTAGTTTAAAAAACAAAAATTCGAAAAAAATTTAAATTAAATACATAATAATTAAAAATTTGGCAAATTAAATTTTATTATTATTAAAATATTTACAGAATATAGTTTAATTACTATTTAGTTTATATAAACAAATTAAGTATTTACAATAAGATATAACTTATATTTTATTATATATAACCAATTATTTAAACTAATTAAGACTATATTATATATTTATAACAATATTAATACTATTATTTAAGCCAAAAAAAACAAATATTTATTATATAAACCAAAAATTAATAATTATAGTTTTATTTATATTAAGCATATAAATAATACTAACTAATAAATATTTAATTAAACTATATAAATTGTATTTTTTTATAGTAGTTTATATTTAAACCAATATAATTATACTTTTTTTTGTGGTTTTTTACTAAAAAATAAATAAAAAGCATTAAATACAAATTAAACTATTTTGTATTCTTAAATATTAATACAGTTTTGGTATATTAGATATTTAATAAAATATTTTTGTATATTATAGTAAAATAAATTCAGTAAAAAAAAAACTTCTTTCTTTCATTCATTTCAAATTTTCAAAAAAGAGCCCATAATTTTCTGAAAAAAGTTTTTTCACCATTCAGCACAATATTTCCAAACTGTTTTTGCTTGATTATGAGGCTACTGTTGGCCTTAGTATTGCTGTTTTAAACAAGTCTATCATAAAGCCTGGTTTTAATATTAGTGTCAAGTCTACTGAGTCTAGAAAAAAAAAAAGAAATGATGCTTTTAAAAATAATATAAGTAATAAAAAATTTGCTACTGCTAAGGCATCAAGTAGTTGTTTATAGAGTTCTGAAACAGGCAATACCACTGAATCAGAAAGTGTGAACATGAAAAAAAAATTTTTGGTTAAGGAGACCAGCTTTGATTATGGAGAAGGTGGCATTATTGCTGGTAGAAACTTAGAACAAACTCCTAAGAGTTCGAAAATTCAGACTAAGAGAGCACTGGGTAAACCACTAGAGAAAATTGATTTCTTGAATAATGATAATGATAACATTCTCTTGGACAAATTTGTAGTTCTCCCCCCCTTTTTGAAAAACTTGGTTAATGTTTCTGTTAGAAAATCTTTCACTTTGGACATCAGTTTAAACAATGTTGTTAGAAAATCTGCTCAAGAAAAGCTTATGGTAATTAGAAAGTTATTTTCAAAAATCAATGGTTTTGGGGAGGTCTCTACCCCCTCAAAATTTGCTGGGATCATCAGAGCAATATTTATTTTTGAATTAAGTTTGGTACAGGCTTTTAAAAAGGCTGAAAAAGCAAAAATTTTGGTGAATGCTGATCTCAAAAAATCATTTGGGTGATCAGATTGGGCTATGATAATAAAAGAAATCCTTATTGGAACTTTGGCTGAGACTGTGCACACTGCACTATCTGAATTTGGTATGGTGGTGTTGATCAAAATGCAATTGGTAGAATTGTGGCAAAAAGCTGTAGTCAAATTTGGTAAGATTGAGCAGGCTGATTTGGTCATGGCTTGTTGGTCTATTTTAATTGGGAAGGATGCTGTGCATGTAGCCAGAGCTAATCAAGATAAGAAATCATAAAATGCAAGAGATCATCATAGAACACTGCTTTATATTCTGTTAATGGGAACAAATGCTTATGATGTCTGGTACTTTATTAGTTCTGTGGATGGGAAGACATGTGTAATTGATTGTTATCTAATTATGTATGTTTGTGCCAGATGTGCTGTTGTTTGTTTTGAAACAGCTGAATCCTTAGATGCTGTTATGGGAATTACTCCAGTTTTGAGGGACGTTGTTATTGGAGATTTTTGGTCTCTTTTCTTGAATGTTGTTAATGTTAATTTGCTGTGAATTTATGTTTCCAAGAAGTAGTTGAACCTCCAGTAACTGAATTTATCTTCAAATTATTTCCTATAATTTGAACTGTTGGGCTTATAAATGGAATGGCCAATTCCATGCCAGTTGTTTTGTGTAGTTATGTTGTAGTAAATGTCAACTCTTTCTCAGGAATTGCTTGTTTGGAAGCTTACTAAAAATGTGTAGTTACTTTGCTGTGAAAGTCAACTCTTCTACAGGAATTTCGTCTGTAGGCTACTCTAATGATTATAATAAGAAAATAAAAGAAAAAAAATAAAAGAAATGTAAAAGAAATAGAATTCTGTCAAGAGAAACGTTTTCTATCCAGGTCTGGAGTCACTAACAGTTTACTGAAATTGGTAGCTAATCAATTTCAAAATGTTAGTTGGGTTTTTTTTTGGAGATTTTCTAAGTGCAATATTTTAAAAAAATTGGTTTTTCAAATTATTTGATATTTTATTTCTTTTTGTGTGTGTAAGAATGGTTCTAAGTGATAAATCTAAAGTAAGATACATTTTTTCGAAGAGAAAAGCTCTTTTTTTATACAACTTGTCATAACACTATTTTATGAACTTGAATTTTGCTCTTTTCTACAATTTTGCTAAACTAAAGATACATTTTGGCGAACTACAAGTTATTTCTGTGAACTATTAGATATTTTGGTGAACTATTAATTATTTCTACAAATTTCTACAAATTTCAGTGAACTTTTGAATGTTACATATTTCGAAGTATTGCATAATTGATCATTGCAATTAGGTTACATCTGTGTTATGTACAAATTGGGTTATTAATTAAATGATAATTTCGGACATTTTGCTAATGTAATAAGTGATAATTTGAAACAATAATATATGCTAATTAATGATAAAAATTATAAAAATAATTTCATGCTAAATAATATTTCTAATTTCGTCTGGTAATATAACCTTCTTTTCAAAACTGAGCTCTGTCGAAGTCCAAGTACTGTCTGTAATTTCCAGATAATAATCCAAAATTATTGAAGAAATTTGGTCTGAAAATTGTTGAAATTTCAGTTCTGTGAGCTTTTCAATGTATTGAATTTTCAAAGACTGTAAAATTGGGTTTTGTAGGACATTTTCACAGATGTAGAATAGGTCATAAAGTCTAAGAGCAGTTCTTAGTTTATAATGACAGTTTGTAGGTCCAGCTGTTGTCTTGAATTCATTGTGGAGTTGTTTCCGAATAGCTTCTTTTGTAAGGTTTGTTGCTGTAAGCTCCCGTTTTTATTTGTGAAGTGTTTTTTCAATGTAAAAATATCTATATATTGGAGTATAGTCATAGTTTTCTTTATTAAGACACAGTTGAAGTTTTTGTTAAATAATAGCATTTGGTGGAATACTAATAGAAGTGAGCATTAAGTTTTCTCTTAAAGCAAGCTTTAAAAGTTCTGGCAGGTGAATTCCAGAATAATTTCTTGTGTTCTTCTTATACAGGTGATATTTTCGTGAATTTGGGGCTAAATTTGTAACTACTTCTGTTTGGGTATAATTAATGTGGTTTCCAGTAACAGTAATAGATAATTCGGGTATTGTTTTTAAAGCTAACATTAGTTTTTGGAATAATTGTTGAATGTTTTGAGGAATAGTCATTATAAGAAATTTGAAAATAAAAGAAAATTATTTTTGGTGTATGGGTTTTTATGTTATTTTTGTTTTGTTTTTGTAAGATTGTTTCTAAATTATAAGAAGATAACTATAATAATAAATTTAAATTAAGTGTTCAAGTTGGGAGGTTGTTCAATAACAACTATTGGTTCTAAATTTCAGAGAATATTTTCGGAATTGATTAAAGGGGAATGTGTACCAATTTGTAGAATTAATGGTTCAAGATTGTTTCTGGAATTATAGTGTTTTAAACGATTTCCATGTGCAACTTTTGCTAGAATTTTGTCATCAAGTTTTAGCTTGTATGATCCATTGCCTAGGACTTCATGGATAAAAAATGGTCCATTCCATTTATTTTCAAATTTTTTACTCTATTGTTTTTCAGCTTTAGTTCTGTGTAAGAAAACTTTGTTTCCAATTTTAAATTCATTGGTAACTGAAGGCAATTTGTTGTCATGCCATTCTTTTTGTTGAGCTTGAGAGTGTTTAATATGGGTGGCTGCTATTCATTGTTTTCTTTCCAATGTGCTAAGCAGAGTATAGGCTCTTTATTGTAGTGTTTCCTGAAAGTTGTCTTTATTAATTAGTTGTACTGGATATGTTTTTATTGTGAAACTAATTGGTAACATTGCTGTCCTTTCATAGATTAAATCAAATAGTGTGTGTTTTGTGGTATCTTGTTTTAGTGTTCTATATGCTAGTAACACTGATGGAATAAAAAGATCTCATTTTTGCTCAAAATCAGTTAAAACCTTGGCTAATAATTCACACAATGTTCTGTTGAAACGTTCTATAAGTCCATTTGTTTGTGGATGATAGGGCGAAGATAATAGTCTTTTGACATTAAATTGTCCACAAATTTCCTGGATTAAATTGTTCACAAAATGTGTTCCTTGATCAGATAAAAGTTCTATTGGGCATCTATATCTACAAATAATGTTTTCGTAGATGAAGTTTGCTACTGATTTCGCATCTGCTTGTTGAATGGCTCTGGCTTCAGGCCATTTGGTGAGATAGTCTACAGCTACTGCAATATAACAGTTTCCTTGGTTTGTGATAGGGAGTGGTCCGACTAAATTGATATCAATTCAGTCAAAAGACTGTTCAACTTTGATTGGGATTAAAGATTCTATAGGGTGAGTTCCTTCTCTTCTTTGACAACTATCACAAAACTTAACATATTTATAAATGTCTTTTCTCATTTGAGGCCAAAAATAATATTCTAGTGCTCTCTGGGTGGTGCTGTCTTTTCCTAGGTGTGCTGATGAAGGGTCTGAGTGCATGTTATATAAAATGGTTTCTTTTTCATGTTCTTGTATTAATCTGAGTGGATTGTCTGGGTTTCTGAAGTTTCAATAATAAATCATGTTGTTGTGTAAGAAGTATTAATTGGCTTGTTGTTGTAACCAATGTTTTTTATTTGAGAACCAATCTGTTGGAATTGTTAATGTCTCCAAATATTGTTTAAGATTGTTGTAGTTTTTGGGATTCATTGTTTGTTGTTTTGTTGTTAATTCAAATGGGAGTTGTTTTTATGTTCTAATTTTGCCTTATTCTTGAGAGACAATCAACATTGGTGTGGAGTTTTCCTGGTTTGTGATGTACAATGTATTGGTAGTTGGCTAAAAATTCTGTCCATCAGGTTTGTTTGGCATTTAGCTGAGTGTTTTTGTTTTGAAGCCATTTGAGTTCAATATTATCAGTGATAATATTGAATTCTTTGGGTCTGAAGTAAAGGTTGAAGTAATGTAGGGCCCAGATTACTGCTGCAGTTTCTAATTCTGTTGCAGGGTAGTTTTTTTCAGCCAGTTTCAATGTTCTACTAGCATAAGCAATTATTTGTTCATTTCTATTGTCATCTAACTGTGATAGAATGGCACCAAAGGCAGTATAAAAGGCATCTATTGCTAACCAGAATTGGTTGCTGAAATCTGAGTAGACAAGAATTGGAGCTGTGATTAGTTTTTCTTTGAGGATTTCAAATGCATTTTGGTGTTCAGCAGTTCATTTGTATTTGACGTTTTTGGTGGTAAGCTGGTTGAGAGGTTTTGTAATTTCTGAGAATTCTTTGATAAACTTCTAATAGTAAGAGGCTAACTCTATGAATTCTCTTAGTTCTGTAGTGTTTTGAGGAGTTTTGAAGTTTTTGACAGCACTGATTTTTCCAGAATCTGGTTTGATTCTATTTTTACTAACGATATGACCAAGAAAGGCCAAACTTGTTTTTCTGAAGTAGCATTTTTTGATGTTCAGTTTCAATTCTGCTTTCCATAATCATTGAAAGACTTTTCGCAGGTGTTTTAAGTGTAATTCAAAAGATGGTGAGTAAACATCAGTATTATCAAGATAAACAACTACTGATTTCCAAAGGAGGCCTTTGTAAACAACATCCATGAGTCTTTAGAATGTTGCTGGTGCATTGCATAATCCGAAAGACATTACGTTGAACTTGTAATTTCCTTCTTGAATAGTAAATGCTGTTTTGGGGCAATCTTTGGGATCCATGGCAACTTGCCAGTATCCACTCTTTAAATCTAATGTTGAAAAGTATTTGAACTTTTCAAGAGCATCTAACATGTCATTAATTCGGGAAAAAGGATAGGCATCTCCAATGGTGATGCTGTTGAGTTGTCAATAATCAACACAAAATCGTATCTTTTTATTTTTCTTTTTAACTAAGACCACAGGTGAGGCCCATGGATTCATTAATGGTTGAATAAGCCTATTGTTGAGCATCCGTTGTACTTCTTTGCGAATAAATTGGTGACTTTCTGGAGCAACTCAATAGGCTTGCTGTCACCTTGGTTGGCATTTACTGTGTAGATTTGATGTTGAACCAAATTGGTTCTTTCAAAGTCATTGTTGTTTTCAGCAAAGATATCGGCAAATTCTGCAATTAGCTCTTTGAGCTGGTTTTGTTGTTGTGGTTCAAGTTGTCCCATGTTAATTCAAGATAGTTTTTCTATAACAACATAGTAGTTTTCAGAGCTGGGATTTGGGTTGATTTTTGGTAGTGAATGTCCAATAATTTCAGAGAAATTGGGGACTGTTTGGGGTAATTCTTGTTGAAAGATGTTACTGTGAATGATTCCAATTTCTAAGTTATTTAATAAAACTATAAGATAATTGTTGGGATTATAAAAAGTAACTTGGACTTTTTTTGTTCCTTTTGGAATATAAATGTTTGGAATCGAGATATTATGTTCCAAGCAGATTCGTTTATTGGACTCAAAAATTTGTTGGGTGGTTGTTGGCTTTGAGTAGGTATAGATTTCAGAGTGTTCTCTGAAAGGTGAAATAGTAATTGGTTGGGGAAGGCATAAAATCTGGTGAGACTCATTCTGTTTATTGAGAGCTATGTTTACTGAAACTGTGAATTGTCCAGTTGAACCAAAACCTTAAGTTTCTCTTTCACTTTTTTCCAATTGTTCTTTTTGATTGACTAATTGTAAACCCAAAATGTTAATTAAGGGTAAATAAATGGCTTGGGCAATTTTCTCGGCATGTTCAATCTTAAACGGCTTGTCAGTTTTGTTTTGGAGTATTACTGTTATATTACCAGTATATCCAGCATCAATTATTTCTCCTTTGACATTAATTTCTTTGCTTGCCAGAGAAGACCGGAAGGTGATTTGAACCATTGCTCCTGGTGGGATTTCGAGAGCAATTTTGAGGTTGATTTTTGTGAGAAATTTGGGTTTGAGAACAAGAGTATTTTTGTTTGGATATTTTAGGTCATATTCAGCATCAATTTCATGTGCTTTTTCAAGTTTTATTCCTTGTTTGTTGTTGTTGAAGTATTTGAGTTGTAAGGCAGGCTAATTTTCAATGAGATAGATGAGTGTTGTTTCAATTTCTTCTGTTGCTTCAGGTTCTCCAAATTCAATTTCGTTTTTATCATTTTCACTGGGCAGAGGAATGCTAAGAGCATAGTATTCAGAGCACCATTGTTTATCGCAAGGCATTATGCATTCTTTACACAATATAATGTTCATTTGCTCTAGCTGTTGAGCTTGAGCTTCTTTAGTCGGATAGGTGTGACTTGCAATTTGATGGTACACTTCTACTTCATCTTCATAATCGTATCCAGCTAATTCCAAGGTATATTTGATATATTCAGCTTCTTTTATTTGACAAACATCTTCTTTAGTAGCTCTATTAACCAATGCCATTGCTAGGTTGAAAATCATTTCAGCATCATGAGGGTAGTAATAGAGTTTGTTGAAAGCACTGTTGTATGCTGCATCAAAGAGTGTTCTTCTTTTGACTTTTTCTGAAATTGATAAAGCATATTGGCAGGTTTGATTGCAGACTCCTTCTCTTATTGCTATATTAATCCAATTGTATTCTTCTGGTAGTGTATCTCCACAAGTCAAACAAAGAGTGTTGTCCTATTTTCCACTTCTTTTTATTAGATGGCCCTATCATTCTCTGTGGCAAGCTTTGCAGTAATAACAAGTATGATTTTCATATTCTTCTTCAGGTGAAATGCAGGCTCCTATTGAGAAGAGTTTTTTGTGGCAGTTCTTGCATTTGAGTGGAATGTAAGAGTGTTGTTTCTTTGGTTCTGGTTTAGAATATGGGATGTTCTATTCAAGGGTTTTTGGTTCCTCTAGATATGATTTTGTTGCAAAATACGTTTGCTCAGTTTCTTCAGCCCAGTTAGATGTTAATTCAAGAGCCATAAATGTTTCGACTACAGGCTTTTCTTCCTTCTCTTCAAATTCAAAGACAGGGGCTTTCTCCAATTGTTTGTTGAATGTACCACAAGTAGCAGATATTCAGGCATGTTGTTCTTGATAGAAGAGTTGTAATTCTTGGGTTTCCCAGTTTAATTTTGCATTGGCTTTTTGGAGCCAATTATTTCCGACAAGGGCTTGATACTGGGGCGTGTTCATTACAAGAACTTTAACTGAAATGGTGATTCCATCAAGAGTGAACAGAAAATTGTCAATTTCTCCTACAAGAGTCTTTTTTATGTTATCACCAGTAACAATTACTGTCTGAACTGGTCAGTTAACATTTCTCTTTAACTGTTGTATCAACTGGTAGGTGATGATGCTTCTGGTGGATCTACTGTTTAGGATCAAGCAAATTGCCTTTCTTTCGACTTCTGCTTCAGTGTACATAGCAGTGATTGCTTTTTGTTCATTGGTGACTGCATTGCTGAGCAGGAATGGTGACTCATTTGCTTCGAACTCAAAAGGGAATATATCTGAAAAGTTGGCATTTTCAGCAATTCTGGCTGGTAAAATTGTGGTAAGAGTATAGGAAAAGTTTTGTTGTCATGCTGCAGCTCTACATTCTGAGAGTGCAGTATGGTGAAAATTCTGTTCTTTTGGAATTGTTAAATAACTGGGTTGAATGTGATAGTGGTTGGGTCTTGGTTGAGTGAAATTTCAGGTAACCAATTGGTTGTTTAAACTAATTCTATTGTTGTTTACTTGGTATTGGTTTTATGGTGTGAATTGATTTTGTGTAATCAATCTTCGAGCAGGTACTTGATAATATTGTGTAAGTGGTTGTTGGTATTGTTGTTGGATTGGCTGTGGGGCAGGCTGATAATAGTTATTTTGGTATTGGGGTCTTGGTAGATAGTAAGCTGGTGGTGGTGGTTAATAATAAGATTGCTGTAGTGGAGGGTAATATTAATTACTCCTATTTTGTTGGTCTCATTGTAACTTTCTGCAATCTCTTTTTCAGTGGCTAGGAATTCCACAGTAATGGCAATTCTGAGACTGGTTATTAGAAGGTGATGTGAAGGTATTTTGATTTCGTCTTTGGGGTGGTTGATATTTTTGGGGTTGCTGTTGTTGTTGGTTGGTGAAATAGTTTTCAACTTTATTTGTAAGTTGGTCAATTTTCTTTTCAGCTGCTAAACTGGTTTCTTTAATGGCCAAGTTTACAAGTTTTGTGTGATTGGTCTCTTCTATGGTCATTTCGTATCTCTTTGCATGTTGTATGGCAGAGTTTAAATCTTCTGGGGCATGTGAGTGAATCTTTTTAATCAGTTTATCCTTTAGACCAGCAATAAATTGATCCAAGATTTGAGCATTGAAATAATAATTATTAGTTTCAAGTTGGCGAATTTGTCTGAGAAGTTTGTTGAATTTCCCAATATAAGTCATGACAGATTCGGAGGGTTCTTGTTTGATATTGTGAAAACAATTTTGAAGAGTAATGAAGGTGTTGTTATCAGTAAATTGTTCTAAGAAGGCAGTTTTGAAAGCTGTCCAGTTATTAAAAAAAGTGATCAAGTTTTCGAACCATTTGTCTGCTGTTCCTTTGAGAAAGTAGAAAATTGTTTTTAACATTCTGGCAGCATTCCATCCATTTGCATCTTCAGCTTTAGTAACTTGGTCGAGCCATTCTTGGGGACTGGTCTCAATATTTTCTCTATTAAATTCAGAAATTTTTGCAATATAAGCTGTTATTTCATCTTCTTTCTCATTATCTGTTAATTCACTTTTTTCTTCAGATTCTATTTCTTCTTCAATGGATTCAGAAACGTTTTCTTCATTGGTTAATGTTTCAGAGTGTTCACTTGTGTTTTCTGCTAAATAGTCAAGAAGATTGGTACTAGTCTGAAGGGTTTCTTGTTGTCTGGTGGGACTTCTGGGTGATGTATAATCTTCTAGTCTTGAAAATCGATTTAAAGGTAAATTAGGAGTTTTTGTTTGTACAAGTGAAGTTAGAAAAGATGTAATAGTGAGTGGGAGTTTTGAACTGGTTCCTTGTTCAGGTGTTTGTAAGTGTTTGGCAGTTGTTTTTGGTAGTATTGGAGTATTTGGGGTGGTTTTTGAGTATTCAATTTTTGTTTGCCTTTGTTGCTTGTTTTTGTTTCTGATTCAAAGTCAAAAGAATATTTAAACTGTACTGGGTATTTTTTTTAACAATACTCAATAATGTTAAAATTAAGTTTTTGGAAGTAGTTAGCAAGTGTTTTACTGTTCAGGTCTTCTGTTCCCAATTGTGAATAGTGCACTAAATTATTGTAGAGGTTGCTTCTAACTTCTGAAATGTTGTAGTTTCTAAAAAGATAATTGTTGATGCAGTTTTTAATGTATTGGTATACTGATTTCTTGACAACTTCAATTCCGTCTGGAATGTTGAATCTTTGCTTGCAGTGTGTATAAATTGACTGGTAATACTCTAGAGTTGTTGTGTCTGGTGTGGTTGCCACTTTGAATTTGTTGTTGCTGTGTTATTTCCGTGGAAGAGCACCAAATGTTACCGGAGGTTTTTGGTCTTTTTTCTTGAATGTTGTTGATGTTGATTTGCTGTGAATTCACGTTTCCAGGAAGTAGTTGAACCTCCAGTAACTGAATTTATCTTTAAATTATTTCCTATAATTTGAACTGCTGGGCTTATAAGTGAAATGGCCAATTCCATGCCAGTTGCTTTGTGTAGTTATGTTGTAGTAAATGTCAACTCTTTTTTAGGAATTGCTTGTTTAGAAGCTCACTAAAAATGTGTAGTTACTTTGCTGTGAAAGTCAACTCTTCTATAGAAATTTCATCTGTAGACTACCCTAATGATTATAATAAGAAAATAAAAGAAAGAAAATAAAAGAAATGTAAAAGAAATAGAATTCTGTTAAGAGAAACGTTTTCTATTCAGGTCTGGAGTCACTAACAGTTTACTGAAATTGGTAGCTAATCAATTTCAAAACGTTAGTTGGGTTTTTTTTTGGAGATTTTCCAAGTGCAATATTTTAAAGAAATTGGTTTTTCAAATTATTTGATATTTTATTTTTTTTTGTGTGTGTAGAAATGGTTCTAAGTAATAAATTTAAAGTAAGATACATTTTTTCGAAGAGAGAAGCTCTTTTTTTATACAACTTGTCATAACACTATTCTATGAACTTGAACTTTGTTCTTTTCTACAATTTTGCTGAACTAAAGATATATTTTGGTAAACTACAAGTTATTTCTGTGAACTATTAGATATTTTGGTGAACTATCAATTATTTCGGCAAATTTCTACAAATTTCAGTGAACTTTTGAATGTTACATATTTCGGGATATTGCATGATTGATCATTGCAATTAGGTTATATCTGTGTTATGTACAAATTGGGTTATTAATTAAATGATAATTTCGGACATTTTGCTAATGTAATAAGTGATAATTTGAAACAATAATATATGCTAATTAATGATAAGAATTATAAAAATAATTTTATGCTAAATAATATCTCTAATTTTGTCTGGTAACAACATGAATCTGCACTGGTCTTATTTGGGTTTTTCTAAATGTGCTAAGTGTAAGAAAGTGGATTATACATCATTGAGCTGTTTTGTGGGTAAGAATTTTTTCTTTGGAAGATCTTCTCATAGAATACTTTCAAACTTGGATAAAAGCAGACTGGTTAACATTTATTCTAAATGTTCAGTTCCTGTTGCTCATTCTATCGTTTTTGGTAAAGTGTCTTAGGCAAAGATTGCAGGTAGATTTTTGTTTCCTCCTTTTTCTGTGCATAGTAGTTTGGTCGATTCTGGTTTCTTTTTGGAGATGAAGTCTACTCTGTCTGTTATAATTGATATTGAAAAAAGGTTTGCTATTTTGGAAAATAGTCTTACCAGCCTCACAAAACAAATTAGTGAGTTGGCTAAGAGATTGGATTCACTCATGCCAGCAGTTTTCCAGCCTAGCCCTGAATGTTAGCTGCCAGTAACCCCCCTATTATAGGATCAAGTGAGTAATGTAGTGATAAGAAAGAGTTGAGTGGGAACACTGGTGGTGAGACTGCTGTGAAATTAGTTTCTTTTGCATCTCCTAAAGTAAAAAGACTAGAAATCATACTGAAAGGGCTTTCTGCTTTGGTTTTGAGTCTAATAGCAAGATTTGATGATTCAATTTTGGCTGGTAATGCATTTTCCAATCTTTTTTCTCAATAAATAGTCTAGTTTGGAAGATTGTTATGTGCAATGTCTAGGGTATGAACAATCTAGTTAAACAAGAAGATATTATGCATTAATATAAGAACATAAATAATCTGGTTTCAATTTTTATGGAAACAAAGCTGAGAGAAAAAGTCTATCCATAGATTGTTGACAGATTTAGTGGTGTTCATGTGTTTATTTTAGGTATAAACTCTGGTTATTTGGGTTCAGGTGTTGCTGTGATTATAGAAAATTTTTTAGCCAAATATGTGTATAAAGTTTCTGAGATACCTGGTTGACTCCTCTTTATTAAATTGCTTTTCAAAAATAAACTTTCTGTTTTAATTTTGGGGCTCTACACTGGTGCCTCTTCCACAGTTTATTTCTCCCAAGCTGGTAAGATCAATTCTCTTATTACTAAAGCTGTGAACAAATCTTCTTTTATTATCTTTGATAGTGAATTCAATGAAAATAGTTTTCATAGATGTGCTAGTTACAATAAGTACTTTGATTTGGGTTTGATTAACTTTTTGGGTGAGGGCTCAGTAGCCAAAATGCTGACATGGTGCAATTCTCGTAGTGTCACCAGAGTGATTGATTGCTTGTTCATTTCTTCTAACTTGGTCAACTTAATAGTGAGCTACAGTATTACTGATGTTGTGAACTATTTTGATACTGATCACAAAACTATTGCTGTCTCTGTGGGTTTTGGCAGTTTGTTAGATGTGCAATTGTTTTCACTTTGAAAGCAAGTTATTATAATAGTTGGAAATTTGATGTTAAAAATGCCAATGTTGCAAAATGATGTGAGTTTAAAAATGCCATGGCAGCTAATACCACTATGTTCTTGAATGAGTTTGCTAAGGCTGTAACATTTTCGGATCTGGATGCAATATGGGCCATTGTTTGCAAGATATTGGTTTTTTTAGCCAATGGTACTTTCAGTAAAAAATAGTTCAAGAGTTTCAATGAAGTTTTTACCAAAAAATCTTCTAGGTTTTATAAACTTGAGTTGTTGGTATCAAAGTTAGCAAAGGCTTCTTGTTTAGTTTCTAGTAAAAATTTTGCTTTATTATTAAAAACTTGGGATAGACTTGATAATGATAATGTGGTGGGAGTGAAATTTCTTTTTATTTCTGGTTCTAGTTTTGATGCTGTTTGTTCTGAGCTGACTAAAGCAAAAAAATTTTATCACTCTTCCAAATTATTTGAATTGAAACATGCTGAGGAGTTTTGTATCAAACAGGCGATTTGTAAAAGAATAAAGAATTTTGAATTAGACAAAGATCATATCATTAAAAGTATACTAGAGCATCCCTTTTGTAAAGTGGTGTTGGATTATTTAGTTGTGGATAAAAAGTTGGTCTTAGAGTCTGAGTTGGTTAAGTCTAAAGTAGATACAATTATAGAGGATTAAACTAAAAAACATCAAGTAGTCAATGATATTGCCAATAATTGGAGCTGTTAATATTAATCTTTGGAGTATGTTTTCGATGAAGCTTTTTCTGGTGTGATGTGTTTAATTGGATTTGATGAATTATATGAAGTGGTTTCTAATTTGCCTAATAGCAAAGCTGCTGGCCTCTCGAGTATTTCAAATGAACTATAGAAGCATTGTGATAAATCAGTTCTTAATCTGCTTTTGGTGCTTTTGAACTCTTGTTTAGTTTGTGAATCTGTGTTTAGTTCTTAGAAAGAGGCTTGGATCTTGATGATTCCTAAGCCTTACAACTGGGAGGGTGTTCTAATGAATATCTATCCTATTGCTTTAATTAAGACAGCTTACAAGATTCTTTCCAAGATTCTCTCTAATAGGATTTCTTTGACATGTAACACTTTTGATGTTCTTTGTGGGAACAATTTTTCAGTTTTAAAGGGCATGTCAACTCAGTCTCTCATTTTTGCAATCAGTTCGGTTATTGAGGATACTTTGGAGAAGAACAGAAAGATTTAGCTAGTTCTGTAGAACATGTGAAAAGCATATGATTTGGTCAGCTGGGAACATTTTGAGAAAAGTTTGGTCAGGATTAAGATGTACAGCAAATTTGTTTAATTCTTTGGTAATATTCATAAAAATCGTACCAACAGGGTTATGACAGATTTTGGTTTAACAAGTGATTATCATGTATATGATAGTTTAGACTAGGGAGAAGTTTTTTTCCCTCTTCTGTGGCACATATTTTATGACCCTTTGTTGTGTAAAGTTAAGCATTAAGAGAGTGTATGTGAGTATAGACTGAATTTTTATTTTGTTTCCAAGAGTGGTCATGCTGAATCTCAGGCTGGGCTTTCTTCTTTTTTTGTTGCTGGTGTCTTTGTCAATGATACAATTTGGATTGGTAGCAATCAAAGTGCTACTCAGCATATTCTTAATATTGCAAGTGATTTCTTTCAAATTAATGACATTTTAATTAATAATGACAAAACAGTGGCTATTTCTATTAATAATAGAGTTAGCATTTCTTTTCTCTCTATCAGTAGTGCACCTATCTCTATTACTAAAAAAGATAAATCTCATTAGTACTTGGGTATTTTTCTTTTGACTAAAGGTCTTTTGAAGCCTAATTTGGCTAAGACAAATTCAGATGTTTGCTTTTTTATCAACTTGGTTCTAAGAAAGATGGTCTCAGGTAAGCAGTTTTTATATTTGGTGTTAGTAGTACTTCATCTTATAGTAAGTTATAGAATGCAGTTTAGTTTTGTTCTGGTTAGTGTATGCAACAAGTGGGATGCTCTGATTCATAAGAAGCTAAAGATCAAGTCTGGCCTGTCTCTTGACTTTTTAAGTGACACAATTCATCATCTCTCTTTTTATGATTTAAAATTCTTTGTGCAAATTCAATCTGAGAGTAAGAGCATCTCTCTTATTAGCTTTGCAAACTCTGATGGGATTCTGGATTATTTATTTTCTCACAGGTCTCATGATTTGCAAATACTTTGTTGGCATTTTGTTTATTCTCTATGTTCTCTAGTTCGCATTTGTATTGGTACTTCTAATAATTTCTTAGTGGGCATGGTTTGTGTTCTTTGTGATTGCAGTCTGTCTATTGGTGGCTCTCTGGCCAATTCTTTTTATGGTTGTGGTGGGATTCCCATGTCTGTTGTCCTTGGTAAGTCAATGTTTTTTAAGTTTCTTCCTTTTCTTCGATGATATGGTATTGCATTTGTGGACCAACTTCATAATTGTCATGGCACTGTCTTTGATTGGTACACATTTAAGTAGTGGAAGAGGCTAGACCCCCATGGGCCTGTTCCTGAGTGATTCAAACTCTCCACTGTATTTCTCAATAATGCAGATTTGTTTTCAACTCTTTTCTTAGTGTCAAGTGGTATTGGTTCTCTGAACATTCTTGGCTTTAGTAGTTTTATGTCTGTATGTGATCATCTATCTTGGGTTGGTACTGGTAGTTTATCTGTATATACAGATGGGTTTCTAAGAGGTTTGGGCACAGTTGACTGTAGGGCCAGTGCTACTGTTTATTTTGAAGACATTGATTTGGGTTTGGGCATTGGAGTATTGGGTTTAATGTCATCTACTTTGGCTGAGATACAAGTTATTACATTGGCTAGTTCTGTTCACTTGTTTTCAGATAGTCAATCTGCTTTAGATGCTTGCAAATCAGAATTGGTTTTGGCATGTTCCAATTTTCATAATTAGTGTTGGGTCAAACATTATCATATGGTTAATATTATTCATGGTAAAAATTTGAGTATTAGTTGGCACAAGGTAAAAAGTCACTCTGGTGTCCCGGGAAATGACTGTGCTGATTTACTTACTGGTGACATGTCTATTTCTGGTTGGTTTTTTCCACCTCATCTGAATGAACATTTTTTGGTGGCTGATGACAGTATTATTTCTGGCAATTATAGACATTTTGTTTATAATATTTATCATTCTGTCTGTTGTGCATATTGGAAAGTTGGTTCTGGTTTAAAGTTTTTGCCTTATGGTTTGCTTTCTGAGATTAATTGGCACTGGTCTTTGCTGGTGTGGCATCCTGATTTGCATATGGCTGCTGGTTATACCAGCAAAGCCTTGGCCAATATGCACACTTATTTTATGAAAGCTCTGTATTGTCAGTTGTCTGTGGCTGTTTGAAAGTGCCTTTATAATAAATGTTATCCCAATGTGCTGTGTTTGTACTATAATGAGATAAAAGTATCAGATCATGTGTTTTTTTGCAAAGTTGATGAGCCTACTTGGCATCAAATACTGAAATCCCATGTGAATTCTTGGAAGTCACTTTTGGGTCTCTCCTATTTTTCTTCGGGTGTGCTCCAGTTGTTGTCGACCTGTGTTTCTGATTCTTCTTTGTCTATGGCTCTTTTTAAGGGTTGTGTTTTTGATGATTGGTTTTGTAAGACTATTTCTATTTTTCATGATCCCAAAGTTGCTTGTCATAAGATTGTTGAGTTTGTGTGTTCTCTTAGTCTTGATTTTAGGGATAATGTCTGGTTGGTTCATGCTCAACATCAGGCATATATGGAAAAAAATGGCTTGATTTCTTTTGATAATTCAGCTCTTATATTGGTCTTTGGTTTGACTTCAGGGTTTTTTGCTAGTGTGGTTAAGATGCTTAACATAGTTAAAGCTTTTGGTGTATATTTTGTATTTTACAAATCTTGTTTGTTTTTTTCTGGAATAAGTAATTCAGTTTCAGTTTGTATAACTGCATAGTGTTGTTCTGATTAGCCTAAGTGACTGGTTACATATAGAAAAAACATGATTCACACCTAGTATAGATCATTTTTTTAATGTATAAAACTAGGCTGTGTTTGAACCTTACTCATTAAATAATAATAATAATAAAATATTATAGTATATAATAAATTATTAAAGTATTAAAATTAAGCAAATATAATATTAATAATAATAAAAACAATATATTAAAAATAAAAACTCAAAAATTAAATATATTATTTAATATATTTAAGTATATATTAATATTTAACTTATATGTAAAAATATGATTTAAAAATTTAATATTATTATAGTATAAACAAATTATCTTAAAATATTGCTTATTATATAACTATTGTTAAACAGCAACAAAAAACAATCTTTATATAATTTTTATTAAATATGTTTACAAATTGATTTTATATTAACTAATAAAATCAAAGCTTATATAAAAATTTAAATATTATACTATAAATATATAGTATTAATTCATCTTATTAATTATAAATATTAAGTAAAAACAAACCAAGTTTAAATACAAAAGTATTAAAAACTGCTTAATTTCAAAATAAATATTAATTATATTAAAAAAAAAATATACATTTAAGAATTAAAAAAATAATTTATAGTTTAATTAATATTAATAACATTTTTTTTATTTTTTTATTTAACGAATAAAATCCAAACACCATTCAGAACTATACATCAAAGAAATGATCTAAATTAAACATGAATCATGCATTTTCTACACATGACTAGCCACTCAAGCCAGTTAAGACAATACTACACAATTATATTAACAGAAACCGAGTTACCAATATCTGAAAAAAACAACCAGAATCTGCGAAAACTAAAACAAACACCAAAAGTCTCTGTAATGCCAAGCAGTTTAACCACACCAGCCAAAAACACTGAAGCCAGACCAGGAACCAAGATGAGAGCTGAGCCGTCCCTAGGAATCAGACTATTCTTTTTCATAAAGACATGATGCTTAACATGAACCAACCAAATATTGTTCCTAAAAGTGAAACAAAGAGAGCACATGAAATCAATAATTTTGACATCAGCAATTTTGGGATCATGAAAGATGGAAATAGCCTCCTGAAGCCATCTATTAAAAACAAAACTCTTGTAAAGAACTAAGGACACCAAAAAATCTAAAGCACAAGTTGACAGCAGCTACAACATATTTAAAAAAGGAATAAAGAGACCAGAAAGCACCTTCCAAAAGATGCACAGAAGTCCAAAATCTGACAATGAGCAGAAATGTCAACCACACAAGAAAACACATGATCAGACACCTCTATTTTATCACAATATAAACATAAAACACTAGAATAACATTTATTATAAAGGTGTTTCTGAACAGCCACAGGAAGCCAATATTACCTGAGTAGAAAAACCAATCCAAATTATGAGAAAAACGTAACCAAAACATAAACAAATGTGACATAATACAGGATAATGTGCAATAACATGAAATAATATGTTGTAATGTAGGATAACACAAAATAGTATGGAATAATGTATTATAACATAGAATAATACAGAATAACATTTAATAATGCCAGATAATGTGTTATAATACAAAATATCTAGCAATAACATAGAATAATAAAGCAATAACAGAAATAATAAAGCAATAGCTAGTGATAATGTAACAATTGGAAGCAGTTCTATAAAACCAAAAGAATGTATAAAAATGAGTAGTTGTAGAAGTTAGAAAAAAATAGACAGCTAAATAAAAATCAATCATCTTACCTTTTTATCTCATTTACTATCCACTTTTACCAATCAAAATAAAATTTATAATATAACAATCCAAATCTCAAGACACATGGTCTTTAAACTTACCTACTGCTAATAGTACTAATTATTGTTACATACTTTCATCCTGAGCCAGATGTTTTTAGCATAACCGTCTCAACTCATTAATGACTTGGACCAATTACTCTTAATCACGGCAATTGACAATACTAATTTTATTTTCTTTTCTTTATTTTTCTTTTTCTTTTCTGTATTTTTTTTTTTCTTTATTTTTTCTTTGTGGAGCAACAACATAATAAAATTAACTGTCTGGAAATAGACTTTGTAATAGCCTGGTAAAAGAAGGAAGCTCCCCCTAGGTTTTGGATATTAACTTTATCTTGTTAGCTTACCAGAAGAGTAAAAAGACAATGCCAGATCCTAACAACTGTGCTTGTTAACTCGGAGAAGAAAGTTCACCTCTAAAAACGTTGCATTTGACAATGTTATAATACTCTGTGCTTTATAATTAAAGAACTCAACAAGTAAATTCACATGCTGGAATAGACTTTCAGAGACTGATAATACCAAGACTAATAACGCCAAAACTAGTTACACGGATGTGACAATAAAACTAAAGAAACACTATAACAAATTAGAGCACCAAACATTACTGCTATATGCTACCAAGTTTATTTATAACATTTGGTGCTCCCTATAAGATCATAAAATCCACAGAGACAGAGCACTCCAGACATTCACAAAAGTGGCAATTATTGGAACAGTAGAAAAGAACCACTTCCTGTATGGAAGAGCATTATTTCAATATTTACAAGAAGACTTAAGAATACCAGCCAAAACTGTTACTGCAGAAAGTGACTTTTGTAATTACATCAATGTGAAAATTGACTGTTTGCTAGGTTGATCAATGGATACAAAAAAACTTGGTAAACAGATTCACCACAAATTATTAGGATACTTGACAAACACCACAGCCCGCGTCATTGCTGAAACCCTTTACATAATTGATACAGACATTAAACATTATGTGAAAAAACGTTTTCCTCAAGTAAACCAACCAGAGGAATTAGACTCTGAAAAAAACAAGTCTGGATTCAATTCAAAAACTGGAAGGAAACAAGCTCAATCCATAGTTAACAAGAAACCAAGATTCCTTTCCCTAACAACTCCATCATACCATTAGACACTCCAAAGTAGAATTGTATTCAACCCCCCCAGAAACCCAGTCAGAAACACCACGAACTTCTGGAAATCTATACTCTTGGGAACACCACAGTTGAACCAAATCTCTAGAAGAATATGGGTTATTGTTTGGAAATCTGACCCCCACAATTAATAAAACAGACAAGAACACGTCAACTTGAGAACTATTAACAGAACAAATCTCATCAGGCACAGTATCTTCCCTTATAGAAAAAGCCACTATTTTACAACCTATTGGTTCTAATGACAAAAAAAAACAACCAGAGCTAATGCCAGGAAAACTCTCTA
Organism: Geosiphon pyriformis; assembly: GCA_016748015.1. Taxonomy (NCBI): domain Eukaryota; kingdom Fungi; phylum Glomeromycota; class Glomeromycetes; order Archaeosporales; family Geosiphonaceae; genus Geosiphon; species Geosiphon pyriformis. The sequence continues at coordinate 93,949 of JAAOMT010000514.1, read as the reverse complement.
ACACACAGACACCAATCCCCTCAAATCTTCTACCCATCAACTAAATCATGGCTTACAAAGATATTACCAAGCTAGAAAAATTCTTTGGTGAAGAAAACAATGCATACTTGTGGATTGTGGAAGCCAAGAAAGCAATTACTACCAACAACTGAGATGATGACAGAGCTATCCAAGCACTGCCATTCTTTTTAACTGGAACTGCAGATTCATGGTATCAAAGTTTGGCAGAAAAACCAACCAACTTTGCCACTTTCAAGCTAGTCTTTCTATGATATTTTTGTGACCCTAATACTTTAATCAGATTGCAGAATCAATTCAGCATAATTAAACAAAAAGATCACAAAGCAGTAACCACTTATTTTGGACAATTCAATCAAACTCTTTGTCAAATACAGGCCATTGAAAGAGACTACTACACAGCAGTGCAAATTCTTAATCAATTCATTAAAGGGTTAAGAAGTAGCATCTTATGATCAGTGAGATTCTGCCACCCAGCAGACCTACACAAAGCAGTTATCCTTGCCTGTGATTTCGAGTTCATGGAACAAGAAGCCAATCATACTCAAGTCATCAACTTGGTTATCAATGAGACATCCAATATTGATGCAAAAATAACTCAATTAAGTGAGAAATTAATTCAGAAAATTAAGAGATTCCTGGCCAATATGACCAGAACCTATCAGTCATTCCAATAAAGAGACAACGACAACAATAACTAATACTAACAGTAACAGAGTCGATAACAATGACAACAATCTTGGAAATCCGACCCCTGTAATTGTTATTACTGTTAGAAACTGGGCCATGTTGTATGGAACTGTCAAAAAAAAGCAGCCAATCAGAATTAAGGAAGCCTGTATCAATATTAAGCATGATACCTCTCCACCACAGGACCTCCATATCATGCTCCTCAATACCAAAATTAATACTCACCCCAACTGCTTCCAAGCTATTATCAACTCCCGCCATTGCTGGCTCAATCAGCATCTCAGTATCAAAACCCTGTATATAACCAGTCTAGGTCTCGTGCAATAGATTACAGCCAAAGCTGGTAAAACAGCAGTGGAAACCAAACCCAACCTTTGAGTGGACCGTCTCAACCAATAAATCGGGACAATACTTCCTTTTAACTTGCACCAACCAGATACCCCAATCAGGTCTCATACTTTGGTTTTATAGAAATTCAGGATTTTGTAACACTACATTTGCTGAAGGAAGAAATGTAAGCAAAGTGTCCAACCCTTCATCTGTAAATCAACCTCTGACTACTAATAACATTCTACCCACTACCATTATAGAAGACACAACCCTGGCTGCTATATTTCCCTTCAACATTGACAGCCTGAAAACAACCAACCTTTTTAATAGAGCCGCCATCAACCCAAACAAACCAATAATGGCTATGTATGCTGATGCTAAAGTCAGAACTTTAGACATTAAGCTAATTCTTGACAATGGATCCACAGGCAGTATAATCACGAAACAACTTATGAATCAACTAAGTTACTGAATGAATCATGCTGCTACTGCTAAGATAATTACTGCTGACGGAAACACAAAAACTCTAATAGGCAAAATTAACAACTTCCCTTTCAAAATCAATGGAATTCAAATCCCTACAAAAGTGCTTGTTATGAAAGTGACTCAATATCAAGCCCTTATAGGAAATGATTGATTATCAAAAGCCAATGCCATTCTTAATTGGAACACTCAAAAGCTCCAAATCATGTTCAATGGACAGCATGTCCAAGTTTTTACTATGTGTGGATATTTCAAAAATCAAGACATAGAACCACTGCTGATCAAATTTAAGGACATAATACCTCCACTAATTATAGAAACTTATCAAGTTTCCTGGGCAGATGATTTCTGAATGGAGTTATCACCACTACCAATCTGGGAAGAAAAAAGAAAAGGAAGAGCTGAAGAAAAACCTCCACCATGGGGCTACTCAACTAGCAATCAAAAAAACCTATTTTATCAACCTCCAAAGCTAATCTGTATCAATTGTGGAAAGAAGCTATCTTTGATGGGTACATGTATCAGAGATGATAAAAAATAACCAACCACCACCAAATATTATTGTAGATCTTGTGTGTTGGAAAGATTTGGGTGACCAAAATAACAAGATAAATGGGACAATACACCATGTTTTGCCTGTGGTGAGATTCTATTTGATGAAAGATTCTGGAATGATGTACCTGGCAGAGAAGAGACATGTGACAAAGTGTGTCAATATACTATTTTGATCAATAATTGGGTATGAAAGGGAACCCTAATTGAAGATGTCTAGAAACAAGCACTCAATTGATTGGACGAGTACCCACACAATGAACACGAAATATGGAGAATGACAAGTGCCAAAGCCAAAGGTGCCACACTCAGTGAAATCCGAGAAATCAAAGAAAATCTGTTTGTACCTGAATACAATGGACCTGATTACATTACCAAAGATTTTTTCACTGATAATTCAGACACATTTCAGGATCATTATCAAGAATTGGCCCCAATTTGAAAAGAACAGAAACAGAGACTAGCTGACCTAAACACAAAACTATGTGATCATTGTCTAATCTCTTGCCATTTTCAGTACTGTGACAAATGTGACTTCATGTTCAATTCACTGCCAAGAATCTTATACTCTATTAACAAACTACCAGAGTCTAAAGAAGAAGCCAAATTAATAGTTAAGAACATGTTGTTTTAAGAGCCAAACAAGACTACTGAAACAAAACAATATCTTGCATATTCCGATCTCTCCAAGGAATTAGAATTGAAATGGTATAGCAATAATAATGAAAGAATCTGCTCCAAAAAAGCACATAACACTAATGCTGGTTTCGATTTACAATACTCTAAATAATCACCCCTAATTATAGCCCCACATTCCCTAGTAAGCATAGATTTCAAAATAGCATTAGAAATTCTAGTTAATACTATGATACAAGTAGCATTTAGATTTAGCCTTGCAAAAAAAGATATCAATGTAAAAGGAGAAATTATCGATGCTGAGTATACTAAAAATATTATTGTGATGCTACAAAACAATTCAGATAGATCCTACAAAATAGAATTACATGACAAAATAATTCAAGCTATCTTCCTGCCTTTGGTAAAAATACCACAATTAGCTCCAATTACTACTTGTGAAAAGTTAGGCTTCACTGCCCAAGAAATTAATGGGTTCGGATCAAGTGGAAAAAAAAACATACCAGTCAATCTTGCAAAAGAAAACAGTGACCAAATAGAACTTATCTACACTGACACTGTCATTTCCATCTCTTCCTATTAACAATATATCCTCAAAGTAAATCAGAAAATTTAAGACCAAGTTCTGCTATTTGAAGCCAATCCTGAAATTTGCTTTCTAGCTGACATTACTAACTTGTATCTATTAGCAAAGGCTTATAAACACTTCAAAATCTCCATTCACAATCCAACCAAAAATGTAATAGAAATTCCTGAGGGAACTCTTATCAGTTCTATATCCACAGATATTCAGAATCCTGAAAAACCCCAGTCTATTCCAGATTTCACACAATTGTTCTTATTCTGTGACATTACATTACAAGTATGGAATTTGCCAAAAGAAAGTTATCTATTCACATCAGAGGAGATCAATAAATTAAATTTAGGAAACTTAAGTACCCTACAACAAATGCAACTCTTTTTGAATTAGTATGCTAATGTCTTTGCCAGTGAAAATGAGTTTGGACGTACTAACATTGTAAAACACCAAATTGATACAGGAAATGCTCGACCTATCAAGCAACAAGCTTACTGAGTATCCTTATCTGGCAATAACTTAATTAAACAATAAGTACAACGGATGCTTAATAACAGTTTAATCAAGAAATTATTAAGCCCTTGGTTCTCTCCAGTAGTCTTGGTCACCAAAAAAAACAGAAAAGTGTAATTCTGCATAGACTACAGAAAACTAAACAGCATCATGTGAGAAGATAGTTATTCCACTCCCCTCATTCAGAAAATTCTGGACAATCTAAAAAAAAAGAAATGGTTCTTATTGCTAGACTTAACCAGTAGCTATTGGCAGGTTGAAATAGATCCCAAGACCAAAGAAAAAACAGTGTTTACTACTTGAGATAGCAATTTTAAATTTAATGTGATGCCTTTTGGACTTTATAATGCTCCTGCCATTTTTCAATGCCTCATGGATGTAGTATAGAAAGGAATTTTTTGGAAATCAGTTGTAGTTTATCTGGACAACACTAACATGTTCTCAGAAACATTTGACAACCATTTGCTCCACCTTCAACAAGTGTTCAAATGCCTTCAAAATTTCAGATTAAAACTTAATCCCGACAAATGCTTCTTTAGAAAAACTGAACTAAAGTTTTTAGAGCACATTGTTACCAAAGGTTTTTGGTCTCTTTTTTTAAATGTTGTTGATGCCTATCTGTTGTGAATTCACGTTTTCTGGATGTGGTTGAACCTTCAATAACCGAATTTATCTTCAAATTATCTCCTATAATTTGAACTGCTGGGCTTATAAGTGGAATGGCCAATTCCTTGCCAGTTACTTTATGTAGTTATGTTGTAGTAAACATCAACTCTTTCCCAGGAATTGCTAGTCTGGAAGCTCACTAAAATGTGTAGTTACTTTGCTGTGAAAGTCAACTCTTCTACAGAAATCTCATCTGTAGGCTATCCTAATGATTGTAATAAGAAAAAAAAGAAAAAATAAAAGAAATATAAAAGAAATAGAATTTTATCAAGAGAAACGTTTTCTATCCAGGCCTTGAGTCACTAACAGTTTACTGAAATTGGTAGCTAATCAATTTCGAAATATTAGTTGGGTTTTGGGGATTTTCCAAGTGTAATAATTAAAGAATTTGGTTTTTTTTGAATTATTTGATATTTATTTCTTTTTGTGTATGTAAGAATAGTTCTAAGTGATAAATCTAAAGTAAGATACATTTTCCAGAAGAGAAAAGCTCTTCTTTTATACAACTTGTTGTAGTACTAGTTTATGAACTTGCACTTTTTTTCTCTTTGCCCAAATTCCGGCAAACTAAAGATACATTTTGATGAACTACAAGTTATTTTGCTGAACTATTGATTAATTTGGGTGAACTATTCATAATTTCGGCGAATTTCTATAAATTTCGGCGAATTTTTGAATGTTACAAAGTTCAGGGTATTATGTAATTTGATCATCTTACTTTCTGTTATACTAATTAGATTATTTTATTTGAATCGTGATATGTGATAATTGATTAAATAATAAATGATAATTTGAAATGATATTAATATACTAATGAATTATAGGAATTATAAAGGTAATTTCATGCTAATTAATAGCTAAAATTCTACCTGTAACATAATCTCCTCCTCAAGACTGAGCTCCGTTGAAGTCCAAGCACTATCTGTAATATTGAGATAGTGATCTAAAATGATTGAAGTAATCTGGTCTGAAAATTGTTGAAATTTCAGTTCTGTGAGTTTGCCAATGTATTGGACTTTCATTGATTGCAGTATTGGATTTTGTAGAACATTTTCACAAGTATTAAACAAATCATAGAGTCTAAAAGCTGCTCTAAGTTTGTAGTGAGTGTTTGTTGGTTCAGCTGCTGTTTTGAATTCATTGTAGATTTGTTTTTGTATAACTTCAGGAGTGAGATTTGTTGCTTCAAGTTCCAGTTTTCGT
>JAAOMT010000514.1:51865-86241 GCA_016748015.1 Geosiphon pyriformis | reverse complement strand
AATGCTGTTTTGGGTCTATCTTTTGGGTCCATTTCGACTTGCCAGTATCCACTTTCTAGGTCTAAAGTTGAAAAGAACTTGGCTTTTCCCAGAGCATCTAGCATGTCATCAATTCTTGGAAGAGGGTAGGCATCTCCAATTGTAACACTATTCAGTTGTCTATAATCAACACAGAATCTAATTTTTCCGTTTTTCTTTTTAACCAAAACTACTGGTGAGGCCCAAGGACTTCTTGATGGTTGAATCAATCCGTTATTGAGCATTCTTTGGACCTCTTCTTTGATAAATTGGTGGCTGGCAGGTGGCACTCAATAAGCTTGTTGACATTTTGGTAGAGCATCTCCTGTATAAATCTGATGTTGAACAATGTCTGTTTTTCCCAAGTCATTGTTGTCTTTTGCAAATATATCTGCAAATTCAGCTATCAATTGTTTCAATTGTCTTTGTTGTTGAGGTTCTAAGGAACTCATATTGATTCGAGAGAGTTTTTCTTCCAACAAGTAATAGTTTCCAGTAGTGGAAATGATATTTGAATTTGGGAGTAGAATGTGCTTTATAATTTCGATGAAATTAGAGACAATTTGAGAGTTTTCATCTTGAAAGATATTGCTGTGTATGATTTCAATTTCTAATTTGTTTAATAAAACAATAGGGTAATTATTGGGGTTGTAGAATGTAACTCAAAATTTTTTCATTCCTTTGGGAATATAAACGTTTGGAATTGATATTTCATGCTTCAAACAGATTTGTTCATTGGATTCAAAGATTTGTTGTGTAGTAGTGGGTTTTGAGCAAGTGTAAATTTCGTGATGTTCTCCAAAAGATGAAATGGTAATTGGCTAAGGAAGTTGAAGAATCTGGTGAGATTTATTTTGTGTATTAAGAACTATGTTTACTGGAACTGTAAATCGTCCAGTTGAACCAAAACCTTGAGTTCTTTTTTCACTTTTTTCCAATTGTTCTCTGTTGTTTACTGATTGTAAACCCGAAATGTTGATTAAGGGTAAGTAAATTGCTTGAGCAATTTTTTCAGCATGTTCAATTTGAATGGTTTGTCTGTCTCATTCTGTAGCATGATGGTAATGTCTTCAGTGTATTCTACATCTATAACTTCTTCTCTAATATTGATTCTTTTGCTTGCCAATGATGATCTGGAGGCAATTTGAACCATTGCTCCTGGTGGAATTTTAAGAGCAATTTTTAAATTGATTTTTGTTAAAAACTTTGGTTGGAGAATCAAAGTATCTTTTCCTGGGTATTTCAAGTCATATCCAGCATCAATTTCGTGTGCTTTTTCTGGTCTGATTTCTTGGCCATGGTTGTCAAAATATTTAAGTTGTAGAGGTGGTTGTTTTTCAAAAAGATAGATGGGAGTGGTTGGTAGTTCTTCTACTTGTTCAGATACTCCAAATTCGATTTCATTTTTATTATTCTTATCTGGCAGAGGAATGCTAAGAGCATAACATTCTAAACACCATTGGTCATCACAAGGCATAACACATTCTTCACATAATTGAATGTTCATTTGCTCTAATCGTTGAATTTGAGCTTCTTTGGTCAAATATGTGTGGCTTGCAATTTGGTGGTAGGTTTTTACTTCATCTTTATAATCAAATCCAGCTAATTCCATGATGTACTCAATATATTCAGCTTCTTTCATTTGGCGGACATCTTCTTGAGTAGCTCCATTGATTAATGCCATTGCTAGATCAAAAATTATATTAGCATCATGAGGGTAGTGGTAAAGTTTATTGAGAGCACTGTTGTATGCTGCATTAAATGGTGTTCCTCTTCTGACTTTTTCCGAAATTGATAGAGCATATTGACAGGTTTGATCACATACTCCTCCTCTCATTGCTACATCAATCCAATTGTATTTTTCTGGTAGTATTTCTCCACATGTAAGGCAAGATGTGTTGTCCTATTTTCCACTTCTTTTTGGAGATCCAAATTGTTCTCTATGGTATGCTTTGCAAAAGTAACAGGTACGAGTTTCATATTCCTCTTCTGGAGAAATACATGCTCCCATTGATGAAAGTTTTTTGTTGCAATCTTTGCATTTAAGTAGAATATAGAGTGGTTGTTTCTGTGGTTCTGGTGTAGAATATCTAACTTTCTTCCATCCCCTTGATTCTTCGAAAATCTCTTGTTCGGTTTCTTCAGCCCAATTGGATGTTGATTTAAGAGCCATGTAGGTTTCAGTAAGTGGCATTTCTTTCTCCTCTTCAAATTCAAATACTGGAGCTTTTTCTGATCGTTTGTTAAAAGTACCACAGGTTGCAGGTACTATAGTATATTGTCCTTGGTATGAGATTTTAAGTTCTTGAGTTTCCCAGTTCAGGTTTGCATTGGCCTTTAAAAGCCAATCATTTCTGACTAGAGCTTGGTATTGAAGTGCATCTATAACAAGAACTTTAACTGGAATGATGATTCCATCAATTGAAAAAGGGAAATCATCAATTTTTCCTACTGGAGTCTTCTTCATACTATCAGCTGTGACAATAACTGTTTGAGCTGGTCTGTCTATATTTTGTTTGAGTTGTTGCATCAGCTGGTAAGTGATAATACTTCCAGCTGATCCACTATCTAAGATTAAGTAAATGGGTTTTCCTTCCACTGTAGCTTCTGTGTACATGACAGTAATTGCTTTCTGTTCATTGACTGCTGCATTACTAAGCAGAAATGGTGATTCATTTGCCTCAAATTCAAATGGAAATATATCTGACAGATTAGCATTTTGGGCAATTTGAGCTGAGAGAATGGTGTGGTTGAAAGAATTTGATCTTGGTGCTGCAATTTCACCTTCAGAAAGTGCAGTTTGTTGAAAATTCGATTCCTCTGGTATTGTAAAATAACTGGATTGAGTGTGATAGTGATTGGGTCTTTGCTGGCCTGAATTTCGGGGAACCAACTGGTTATTTGGATTGATTCTGTTGTGGTTATTCTGCAATTGATTTTGGAGTGTGAATTGGTTATGTTGAACCAATCTTCTTGCTGGTACTTGATATTGTTGAGTGGGTGGTGTCTGATATGGCTGAATTGGTAAAGGTTGTTGATATTGTTGCTGCATTGATTGTGGAGCTGGTGGATAGTAACTGTTTTAATTTTGTGGTCTTGGTAAATAATAAGTTGGTCGTGGAGATTGGTAATAAGTTTATTGTGATGAAAAGTAACGTTGATTACTCCTGTTTTGTTGGTCTCTTTGTAATTTCCTACAATCTCGTTTCCAGTGTCCTGGAATTCCACAATAATGACAATTTTGAGATTGATTGTTGGATGATGATCCAAAATTGTTTTGGTTGCATTATTGTGGGGGTTGATATCTTTGTGGTTGTTGTTGCTGTTGTTGTTGGTTTGTGAAGTAGCTTTCAACTTTTTTTGTGAGTTGGTCTATCTTCTTTTCAGCTGCTGAACTGGTTTCTCCAATTGCAAGATTTACAAGCTTGGTGTGATTTGCTTTTTCCATTGCCATTTCATAGCTTTTTGCATGTCTAATAACAGTTGCTAAGTCTGCTAGAGCATGTGGATGGACTTTCTTAATCAGTTTGTCTTTTAACCCTGCTATAAACTGATTCAGAATTTGAGCATCAGAATAGTAGTCATTGGTTTCTAATTGTCGAATTTGTCTGAGAAGTTTGTTAAATCTTCCAAGATAGGTCATAACAGATTCAGATGTTTCTTGTTTAATATTGCGAAAGCAATTTTTGAGAGTGATAGAGGTATTGTTGTCAATGAATTGTTGTAGAAAAGCATCTTTGAGTGCTTGCCAGTTTTCAAATGGTTCTTCTAAATTTTCAAACCATTCTCCTGCTGTTTCTTGGAGAAAGTAGGGAATTGCTTTGAGCATTCTTGCTGTAATCCAACCATTTGCATCTCCTGCTTTTTGAACTTTGTCAAGCCATTCTTGAGGACTGGTATCATTGTCTTCACCAGTGAATTCTGGGATTTTTGCAATGTAAGCAGTTGCTATTTCTTCTTCATTTTCTGGAATTTCTTCTGGTTCTGATTCAGTTTCTTTACTTTCCAAGCTTTCTGAGTGATTACTTTCGTTTTTCTGTAAGTAATTAATGATATTGGCACTTGTTGATATTGGTTCCTGCTGTTGAATAGGATTTCTAGGTGACTGAAAATCTTCTGGTCTGGAGAAACGGCTAAGTGGTGAACTTGGTATTTGTGGTTGAACAAATGAAATTGGAAATAGTGTAATAGAAAGTGGTAATTTGACACTGGTTCCTTGTTCAGGTGTTTGCAAGTGTTTGACAGTTGTCTTTTGTAGTGTTGGAGTGTTTGGAATGGTTCTTAAGTATTGCTTCAATCTTTGTTTGCCTTTATTGCTTGTTTCTGTCTCTGATTCAAAGTCAAAAGAGTATTTAGACTGTACTGGGCATTTTTCTTCACAATACTTAATAATATTAAAATTAAGTTCTTAGAAGTAGGTAGCAAGTGTTTCACTGTTCAGGTCTTCTGTTCCCAAATGTGAATAATGCACTAAATTATTGTAGAAGTTGCTTCTAACTTCTGAAATGTTGTAGTTTCCAAAAAGATAATTGTTGATGCAGTTTTCAATGTATTGGTATACTAATTTCTTTACAATTTCAATTCTGTCTGGAATGTTAAATCTTTGCTTGCAGTGGGTGTAAATTGACTGGTAATACTTTAGAGTTGCTGTGTCTGGTGTGGTCGCCACTTTGAATTTGTTGTTACTGTGTTATTTCCGTAGGAGAGCACCAAATGTTACTGGAGGTTTTTGGTCTCTTTTTTTAAATGTTGTTGATGCCTGTCTGTTGTGAATTCACGTTTTTTGGATGTGGTTGAACCTCCAATAACCGAATTTATCTTCAAATTATCTCCTATAATTTGAACTGCTGGGCTTATAAGTGGAATGGCCAATTCCTTGCCAGTTACTTTATGTAGTTACATTGTAGTAAACGTCAACTCTTTCCCAAAAATTGCTTGTCTGGAAGCTCACTAAAATGTGTAGTTACTTTGCTGTGAAAGTCAACTCTTTTACAGAAATCTTATCTGTAGGCTACCCTAATGATTGTAATAAGAAAAGAAAGAAAAATAAAAGAAATATAAAAGAAATAGAATTTTATCAAGAGAAACGTTTTCTATCCAGGCCTGGAGTCACTAACAGTTTACTGAAATTGGTAGCTAATCAATTTCAAAATGTTAGTTGGGTTTTTGGAGATTTTCTAAGTGCAATAATTTAAAAAATTTGGTTTTTTAAATTATTTGATATTTATTTCTTTTTGTGTATGTAAGAATAGTTCTAAGTGATAAATCTAAAGTAAGATACATTTTTCAGAAGAGAAAAGCTCTTCTTTTATACAACTTGTTGTAGTACTAGTTTATGAACTTGCACTTTTTTTCTTTTTGCCCAAATTCCGGCAAACTAAAGATACATTTTGATGAACTACAAGTTATTTCGCTGAACTATTGATTAATTTGGGTGAACTATTCATAATTTTGGCGAATTTCTATAAATTTTGGCGAATTTTTGAATGTTACAAAGTTCAGAGTATTGTGTAATTTGATCATCTTACTTTCTGTTATACTAATTAGATTATTTTACTTGAATCATGATATGTGATAATTGATTAAATAATAAATGATAATTTGAAATAATATTAATATACTAATGAATTATAGGAATTATAAGGGTAATTTCATGCTAATTAATAGCTAAAATTCTACTGGTAACAACGTGATCAGAAAAGATAAAGTTAAGCCCAATTCAGACAAAATCCAAAAAGTCAAAGACTTCCCAGTCCCAATCAACCTACGAGAATTACGAAAATTTTTGAGATTAACAGGATACTATCAAAGATTTGTCAAAGAATTCTCTACCATCACAAAATTCTTTCATTACTTGTTATCCAAATATGTACTGTACCTATGGAGAGAAGACTAGCAGAAAACATTTGACTATCTCAAGCAGTAATTGATCACCTCTCCAATATTGATCTATTCTGATTTCACCAAACATTTCATTGTCACTACAGATGCCTCAAAAAATGCACTAGGAGCCGTTTTATCTCAGATAAGACCAGACAAAAGAGAACATCCAATTGCATATATTAGTCATAGTACAAGTCCAGCAAAAAAGATATATAATGCAACAAACTTAGAATGCTTCGCCACTTATTGGACCATACAAATATGGAAACACTATCTCAAACAACTATTTGATCTATTTACCAATCATAAGAGACTCATCTGGTTACTCAATAACTCACAACTAAAAGAAAAATATGCACAATGGAGCACTTATCTGCAACAATTCCCACTTAAAATTCACTACAAAGAAGAATCCAAGAACACCAATGCTAACAGTTTGTCGAGAATGCCATAAATTTAATCTCAGATTCATAGACACAATCACCTACCAACAAATACATCAGTATCTATCAACACTACATTCCAAGAAGATCTTATTTCAACAGGAACAGAGTGCCATACAAAAACAAACACAAAATTACTTTATTCAAAACAATCAATTTTACTGTCAAAAATGACAAAATCACCCCACCCCACAATGATTGATCAAAGACAGTGAAAAAGAAACTATATTACATAGCATGCATTCAGATCTCACCACAGAACATTTTAACAAAGACACTACTTTGAAAAGAACAAAAAATTTATACTATTGGCCTATAATATATAAGAATATTTTTGAATACATTCTTAATTGTGACTCCTGCCAGTGAAGAGGGGGAGCCAAAATAATGGAATCACTTTGACCCATTCTAGTTGGAAATCCATTTGATAGAATCAGAATTGATTTGGTTGGGCCTTTATCAATTACATCCAAAAGAAATTGATACATTGCTGTAGTCATAGACTATCTTACAAAATGGCCAGAAGCCAGAGCAATTCAAATAACTGATGTCAAAACAGTTGCTGAATTCATACACCAAGATCTAATATGTAGACATGGATGCCTGAAAGAATTACTTTTTGACCAAAAAACACATTTTGTCAATAATACGTTAACTGAATTAAGTCAAGGATTTGGAATAAAACAATCTTTATTGTCACCATACTACCCACAGACAAATAGACTAGTAGAACAATTCAACCAAACACTATGTGAAGCATTAGCAAAAATAAGTCAAAAAAATGAACAAGAATAGGACTTATTCATACTCTCAGTATTCTTTACATACCAAACACTAAAACAAAATACGACACAATTTACACTATTCAAACTAGTCTATAGAAGAAAAGCAATGTTACCTATCAAATAAAAAATATCATCCTAACTAACAGAAACAATCACTGAAGAGAACTTTAAAGCTATCTTATACCAAAGAACATATCAGCTAATGGAGACATTAGAAAACAACCAAAGAACAGCAGCTGATAATATTAGTAATGCTCAAAAACAGTAAAAAGAAAAACATAACAATCACCTGCCTGAACTACCAATGGAATTCAAAATTGGAGACCAGATACTGTTATATTGTACAAAAGCTAAAAAACAGTGGAATGGAAAGTTTGACCCAAAGTGGAATGGTCTATTTCACATACATGAAGCTTTAGAAAATAGAGCTTATAAACTACAATTGGAAAACAAGATTTTAAAGAAAGTAGCTCATAAAAACTGATTAAAAATTTATCATGCAAAACAGCAGTCATTGTCATCAGTACCTCAACTAGGAACACAAATTCCATTAATCAAACTAGAAGATATACCATGAGATCTAAAACCAATCATTATCATTGAAATGTAAAAAATAATACACAACTATTTAATTGGAAAAATTAAATATATATATAACCACTGAAACAACAGAAATAAGTTGACAAAATTTTCAACATAAACCTTTCAGATCAAATTCTACAACTCTTGAAACAACTGTTTGATGTAATTCAACAATCTTCTGCTCAAATAAAAATAACAATTGACAAAAAAGAGATACAGTACAAACATAAAAGCAGAAGAGAGGAGGACAAGAGTTCAATTAGAATTAAACATTTCCTCCCCTACCCACCACCCAAAAGGCAATGTTGGAAGAAAAATTGCCTTTGGGCAGAAGGTGGAGAAAAAAGAGTAAAAGAACGAGAAAAAAATTACAAAAGAAGATACTTGGTCTCTCAGATAGAAAAAATTAAAGAATCTTTATTTTGTGAGATTAAACTTCCCAAAACAGAGGAATAAACACTAGACAATACCCAAGAATGGAGAAAAAGACTTCTACCAGCCTATTGGTTCTACAAAATTAAAGAGCAGCTTGACTTAAAAACACCATATGAAGACCTTAGCCAGAAAATATTCAACAAAGAAGCAATGCAACAAGTAAAAAAATATGTAGAAAAAAACAACCTAATCTTATATTACAAAGCAACATACTGACTATATGCCATCTTCTAACATTGTCCAAATGTACTACTAAACAAACCTATGAAAACTTTAATGGTTAACAACATAAGATGAATAACCAATCAACAGTTCAAAGACCTACAAAAGACAATACTCAAGGCAACCATCAAACATTACATGAACAAAGCCATGACAACAGATACTTATGGTTTTACAGGAGCTCAATTTTAAAAGAGAGGGATAATGTTACCCAAGTAAAAAAACCGATCCAAATTATGAGAAAAACATAACCAAAATGTGAACAAATATAACATAACACAGAATAATGTGCAATAACATAGAATAACACATTATAACATAGGATAACACAGAATAGCATAGAATAATGCATTATAACATAGAATAACACAGAATAGCATGTAATAACACCAGATAACGTGTTATAACATAAGATAACTAGCAATAATGTAGAATAATAAAGTAATAACAGAAATAATAAAGCAATAACTAGTAATAATATAACAATTGAAAGCAGTCCTATAAAACCAAAAAAATATATAAAAACAAGTAGTCATAGAAGTTAGAAAAGAACAGACAGCTAGACAAAAATTAATCATCTTACCTTTTTATCTCATTTACTATCCACTTTTACCAGTCGAAATAAAATCTATAATTTAACAATTCAAATCCCAAAACACATGGTCTTTAAACTTACTTACTGCCAATAGTACTAATTATTGTCACATACTTTCATCCTGGACCAAATGCTCTTAGCATAACCACCTTGATCCATTAATGACTTGGACCAATTGCTCTTGATCACAACAATTGACAATACTAATCTTATTTTCTTTTCTTTATTTTTATTTTTCTTTTCTGTATTTTTATTTTTTTTTATTTTTTTTTTGTAGAATGGCAACATAGTAAAATTAATTGTCTGGGAATAGACTTTGTGATAGCCTGGTAAAAAAAGGAAGTTTCCTCTAGGTTTTGGATATTAACTTTATCTTGTTAGCTTATCAGAAAGACAAAAAGACAATGCCAGACCCTAATGACTGCACTCATTAGCTTGAAGAAGAAAGTTCACCTTTAAAAACATTGCATTTGACAATACTATAACACTCTGTGCCTTATAACCAAAAAACTCAATAGGTAAATTCACATGCTGGAATAGACTTTTAGAGACTGATAATAACGAGACTGATAATGCTGAAACTAGTCACATGGATGCTGTTACCAGAGGTTTTTGGTCTCTTCTTAGCTCTTGTATGTTTGTTGTAATGCTGTTAATTTATGATTATGGGAAGTGTTTGAACCTTTGATAACTGAATTTATCTTCAAATTATCTCCTATAATTTGAGCTGCTGGGCTTATAAGTAGAATGGCCAATTCCGTGCCAGTTATTTTATGTAGTTACGTTGTAGTAAATGTCAACTCTTTCTCAGAAATTGCTTGTCTGGAAGCTCACTAAAATGTATAGTTACTTTGCTGTGAAAGTCAACTTTTCTTCAGGAATCTTGTCTGTAGGCTACCCTAATGATTGTAATAAGAAAAGAAAAAAAAAATAAAAGAAATGTAAAAGAAATAGAATTTTGTCAAGAGAAACATTTTCTATTCAGGCCTGGAGTCACTAAAAGTTTACTGAAATTGGTAGCTAATCAATTTCAAACTGTTTAGTAGGAATTAGTTAATTTCAAAAGTGAAATAATTCAGGATTTGATTTTTCGAATTATTTGATATTTATTTCGTTTTTGTGTGTAAAAGATAATTCTAATTGTTAAATCTAAAGTAAAATATATTTTCTTGAAGAAAAAAGCTCTTTTTTTATACAACTTGTTGTAACACTATTCTATGAACTTGAACTTTGCTCTTTTTCTACAATTTCACTGAACTGAAGATACATTTCGGTGAACTACAGGTTATTTCTGCAAACTATTGGATATTTTGGTGAACTATCAATTATTTCGGTGAATTTCTACAAATTTCGGCAAACTTTTTGAATGTTATATAGTTCGGGGTATTGCATGATTGATCATCACAATTAGGTTACATTTGTGTTATGTGCCAATTGGGTTATTAATTAAATGATAATTTTGGATATTTTGCTAATATACTAAGTAATAATTTGAAATGATAATATATGTTAATTAATGATAGGAATTATAAAGATAATTTCATGTTAAATAATATCTTTAATTTCGTCTAGTAACATAACCTCCTCCTCAAGACTGAGCTCCATTGAAGTCCAAGTACTGTTTGTCATTTCCAGATAATAATCCAAAATTATTGAAGAAATTTGGTCTGAAAATTGTTGAAATTTCAGTTCTGTGAGCTTTCCAATGTATTGAATCTTCAAAGGTTGAAAAATTGGGTTTTGTAGTATGTTTTCACAGGTGTAGAATAGGTCATAAAGTCTAAGAGCAGCTTTGAGCCTGTAGCAACTAACAAGTAGCTATGAATTTAACTGACAAAGAGAAGATTATATTTACAACTAAAAAAAAGAATTTTAAATTAGATATTATGCTTTTTGGCTTAATCAATGCTTCAGTTATCTTCTAATAGCTAATAAAAATTGTTTATATTAGACTACTATAGAAATTAGTAGTAGTTTACTTAGATAATACCAATGTGTTTTCAGAAACATTCAATAATTATCTCTATTATCTTTAGCAAGTGTTCGAAAAATTAAAAAAAGCAGAACTAAAGTTAAATGTAACCAAGTATTTTTTTGGAAAAACTGAGCTCAAGTTTTTGGAACATATTATAAGCAAAAATGACATCAAAACAGACCCAAACAAAATCAAAATAGTTAAAAACTTTCTAGTATTAACAAACTTAACAAAGTTAAGAACATTCTTAGAATTTGCTAAATACTACTGCTGCTTTATCCAAAATTTTTCCAAACTGGCTCAATTACTCTACTAGCTCCAAGTAAAAAATATTAAATATAAATAGACTAAAATACAACAAAAAGCCTTTGATATTTTAAGGCAAAAGCTTATTTAAGCTCTAATATTATTCTATTTAAATCATAACAAACTATTTATTATTACTATTAATATATTTGGTTAAGCATTGAAAGCTGTATTGTTGCAAAAAGAAGCTAATAAACAAGAGCATTTAATGACTATGCCAGTTAAAGTTTGAGTTCAACTGAAAAAAATTATGAAACTTTAGCATTAGAATATTTAGCTATTTATTATGCTATTATTAAAAAGAAAAAATACTTAAATTAAAAGTTTAATATGTATATTAATCACAAAAAATTAAAATTAATTTAAAAATAAAAATTTAGATACAATTGTTATACAAAATAAAAAATAGAACTATTACTATTTAATTATATTATATATTATAAAAAAAAAAAATAGAAATACTAATGATTTGTTATAAATAAAATAAATTTAAAAACATTTTAATTCAAAAATATAACAAAAAATAAACACACAAAAATACTAACAACTTCAATATTATATTAATACTCAATAGTTTAAGAAAAAATTATCTCAAAAAAACAAAATTACATAAAACAACAATTTAAATATTTTATCACTTACCAAAATATACTTTATCAGAAAAATAAAAAAGATTCAGATCAACCAATCAGAGTAATTACAGAACCAAAAAAGAAACAGTATTGTTTAACATGTACTCAAATTCAACTGCAGGATATTTTTATAAAAAACAATTATAGAATAGATCAGAAAAAGATATTATTGGTCATTAATATATTTAAATATTATTTAATATGTTTAAAATTGTGATGTTTATTAGAAAAAAAAATGAACAAAACTCAGTGAACACTAAAACCAATTAAAGTAAAACAACCATTTAATCAAATTAGAATTGACTTAGTCAGACCATTAATAATACTTAGTAAAAGCAATTGATACATAGCAGTAATCATAGATTATCTTACAAAATAGTCAAAAATAAAAGTAATTCAAAGAGCAAATACAGTATTTATAACCAAATTCATACACCAAAATTTGATTTGTCAACATAAATGTTTAAAAAAATTATTATTAGACCAGAAAACTCACTTTGTAAACAAAATATTAACAAAATTAAGTCAGAAATTTGGAATTAAAAAACCATTATTATCACTATATTATTTATAAACAAATAATTTAGTTAAAAGATTCAACAAAACATTGTGTAAAGCAATAGCCAAAATCAGCCAAAATTAGCCAAAAAAACCAAGATAAATAGATTTGTTTATACCATCAATATTATTTGTTTATCAAATAATGAAGCAAGATATCATATAAGTAATATCATTTAAATTAAGCTATAATAAAACAGCAATATTATCAATTAAGATAGATATTAATATATATCCAATTAAACTAATAACAGAAGCCAACTTTCAAAGAACATATAACTTAATAAAAACTTTAGAAAACAAAAGGCAAAAAGCAGCTGATAATATATAAAAGTTACAAACAAAACAAAAAAAATAATATAATAACCAATTACTGAATAAATTAGTTGAATTTAAGATCAAAGACAAAATATTTTTATATTGTACCAAAGCAGAAAAACAATAAAGTAAAAAATTTGATCTTAAATGAGATGAACCATTTTAAATTGAAAAAATTCTAGGAAATAAAACATACAAATTAAGATAAGACAACAAAATCTTAGCCAAAACAACATATAATAATTAATTAAAACTATATTATAATATAATATTATTTTCTATTAGTAATATTCCACAATTGGAAGTATAACAAATACTAATTAAATCAGATTAAATTCCACAGAATCTGGAACCAATTATAATTATTAAAATAAACATATTAAATTAATTAATCAGAACAGTATGTAAAAAACCAATATATGTAATGAAAGTAATAATAAAAATAAAAATTACTGATATTTACTCATTTGTACAACAGCTTTTATAACTTATTCAACATCAGAAATCAAGTTTAGAAGTTATTATTAACAAATAAACAATTTAATATAAAGACAAAAAAATAATTCAAAAATTCCAAAGAAAAAAACAATATTTCAAATATTATATTTCTAAAAATTCGGTAGACAAAATAATAAGAAAAGTGGAAAAACATTGAAAATTTTATAAAAAGTAATATTCAATAAAAAAGTAATATTAAAAAATTAAAACCAATATATACAACAAATTTTTAAGAACTTTTGTTACTATTAGTTAGAACAAAAACTAAATATTTAGAACTTATATACAGATAAAACCAAAAAAATGTTTAATATAACAATACTACAATAAATTAAACAAGTTATAAGAAAAAGCAATTTATTTACATGTGCAAAAGCTATCTACAAATCACAAATAAAATTTTAAGACCAACCAGAAATATTATTACACTTAGCAATAAATATAATAACAATTAATTAACTGGAAAAATTAACCAATGTTCAATTTGATGAATTGTAAACAAAAATTACAAATGCAATTTTATAGAAAAAAGTTATAAAGCTAATCCAAAAGAGAGATTTAGAAGATTTTGATAGAACTTAATATTAAAAAAGTGAAATAATGTTACTTATAGAAATTAGGAATTATAATAAATAAATAAAATAGCCAATTAGAAATAGGCCTAGTAAAAAAAATTTCAGGATTTCTTTTAAAAAATTACAGGATTTCAGAATTCTAAGATTTTTTTTGAGAAATTGCAGGATCCCAAAATTTTAGAATTTTTTTTGAGAAATTGTAGAATTCCAAAATCCCAGAATTTCAGAATTTTTTTCAAAAAAATTGAAAAATTTTAAAGAATTTTATATAATATAAATTATGTATATATAGCAAGAATATTAAAAACAGAAAAAATATTTGATAGTATTCAAGTCAAAAATAATAAATTATTCTATATCTCTCTTTTCAAAAGATAATTTTCTATAAATTAAAGTGAAATTACATCAATATTAATAAAATTATCTAATTATCATCCAAATCTAAGTTATTATTATTTGATTAAAAAATATTAATCATTTTTTTACTATTAATAACTTATGTTAATAAACTTCAATACTTAATTACATTAAACCAATAATTCTTAATCATGACTATTGACAAGATACTAATTTTTTATTTTCATTTTTTTATTTTTTTTTATTTTTTTTATTTTATTTTTTTGTTGCTTACTAATTGATAAAAAAATTAAGTGCTAAGTATTTGACATTAAAGATAGCCTAATAAAAAACCCAGAAACAAGAATAGAAATTTAAAGATAGCTTACTAGAAAAACATAACTGCCAGAATAAACTGGCTACTATGCTAAAAAAAAAAATTTACAGAAAAAACTATCAATTGAATTTCTGTTCATTTTACAAAAAACTCAATCAAAACTTTTAGACTCCAAAATTTTCAGAAATTATCAACATTTTCAATTATTGAGCACCAAGTTATGGGTTTGTTATTTGTTCTAATATTTCAAATAATCACATATAATAATAACAAACAAATATACAGATTGAAAAATAATAATCAAGAAAATTTTTGTCAATCTTTTAAGATCAATTGTAAAATCAGTTTTTTTCTAAATTTGTTATAATTATGTTTATTAAAATACAGCTAATTGGTTTTTAGCAACAAGTTCTAGTGAAGTTTGAATTGACTAAAATTACTAATTTGGTTACAGCCAAGTAATTTGTTCTTATAAGAAAGAATTCTGTTTATATTACAAAAACTGTTGATAATAAAAAAACATAAGTATTTAGAAATTAGTATTGGATTTTACTGTATACTTTGCTAATTAACATTATTGCTTATAATCTCTTTGATTTATTAGTTTTATATGATAAAAAAACTTGTTTTATTAGTTGTAATCCAGGTTTATATGTATATAACAGATGTGTTATAATTAGTTTTACTGATAAAACATTCAAAAAAACTGTTATTAGTTCTATTCTAGTTTTTAAAAATGTAAATTTACATTAGGTTAGTCTTTCTTTGGCTTGTTGTGTTCAATATAAACAATTCAATCATGTTTTTAATACATGTTTAGTGAATAAAAATTTAAATAGTTACAATAAGAAGATGGCTAATTTTTAAGATCAAATTTATTTAGTAAATATATATAAGAAAAAGCAAATATCAATTGCTTACTTAGTTTTTTTTAATAAGAAAACTTGGATTTAAATTGCTAATAATTTTTTTTTATGTGGTTTTTCTGGTTTTTTTTGGTATTAATTTGTCTTCAAATATTAAACTTTTTCTATTAGTATCTGTAAAAATAAATAATAGATTTGTTGCTCTTAAGTACAATCTTGCTAATCTTATAAAGTAAGTTAAAAAGCTGACTAAGAAATTAGATATACTTAGACCAATGGTTTTTTAGTTTAGCTTTGGATGTCAACTGTTGATAACTTTTTTATTACAAATTAAGAAGTAGATATAATGATAAATAAAAGTTTAAATATAGTCACTAATAATAAAACTGTTATAGAAGCAGCATTTTTGAATTTGTCAATGATTTTTAAGTTAGAAAACAGTTTGCAGAGTTTTTTAAATACAGTTTTAGATTTTATAACTAAAGTAAACAATATTGGTCTTGGTTTAAGTATTTTTTCTTCTTAATAACTGATTTTATATAGAAGATTGCTATGTATAATATTAAAGATATTAATGTTTTTGCTAAACAGACAAATATTTAGTAGCATATTAATTTAAATAATATAATTTTTATTATTACAGAAACTAAATTAATGTCTAATATTAAGTCTTGAATAATAAATAAGTTTAAAAAAGTACAGATCTTTATATTTGATTTGAATAAAAGTTTTTTTGGCACTAAGGTAGTTATAATTATAAACAATTTTTTAACTTGGCATGTTTTGAAAGTTAACAAAATTTCAGACAGAATTGTTTTAATTTGTTTTTTGTTTAAAAATAAACTTTCAATTTTGGAGTTGTATGCTAGTGCTTTTTTTAAAATTAGATTCAAACAAACATTAAGAATTAATTTTTTTGTTATAGCAGTTAATTCCAGCATTTTTGTGGTTTTGAGTAGAGATTTCAATGAAAATAAATCAAAAAAGAATGCAAGTTTCAAGTTTTGTTTAAATTTGAGTTTAGTTAATATATTTAATAAACATTTATTAGCCAAAGCTTCTATTTAAAGCAATTTTAGAGGTGTTGAAAAAATGTTAAATTTTGTGTTTGTAAATAAAAACCTAGTATCTACTGTCACAAGCCATAAAATTAATATTGTGTCAAAATTTTTTAATATAGATTACAAGACAGTTTTAGTTTCAATTGGTTTAAATAGTTTCTGAATATTTATTTTAAGAGCATTTATAAGCAAATTAATAAGAATTGATAGAAATTTAAGATAAAAAATACAAGTAAAGCCAAATAGATATAATTTAAAGAGTACTTTTCTAATAAATTGCTGGTGATATTAAATGTGTTCAAAAAAGCAGAGTTTTGTGGTAATTTAAATACAATATAAAAAATATTAAAAAAAACTATAGTACAATTTGCCAATGTGATGTTTTTTAAATATTAATATAATAAATATAATTGTTCAAAAAACAAACAATTATCAAAATTTTTCAAATTATAACTGTTTATTGCTAAGATTGTAAAAAAATAAAATTTTAGAAATCTGTTAGAATTTGATTGTTTTGTCAAAGTTTAACAATTATTAATAGTATTAAAGCATCTAAGATTGTCAATATAATTCTAAATAATATAAAATTAACAGATATTATTAAACATTTGTTAATAATTAAAAAAAAGTATCAGAAATTCAAGTATTATTAATTAAAAACATCTAAAAACATAGCTATTTGGAAATCAATTAAATAACATATAGAAAATTTTTGTTTTGATAAGGAACAGATAATAAAAAGTATTCTGAAACAGTTTTTTTACAAAGTTGTTTTGGATTATCTGGTAGTTAAGGATGTATTAGTTATGAAGCTTGATAAAATAAAGCTTAAAATTGATAAAAAAATAGTTAGTATCTCTAAAAATACCTGAACTTTGGTTTTATCAATATATATTTTTAAATTATATTGATTATAATGTCTTTTTTGATGTAATAAAAAAGATTGATATAGAAAAACTAGTTTTGATAATTGATAATTTACAAGATGGCAAGGCTATTGAGTTGTTAGAATTTCTAAATAAACTATAAAAAACATTGTAGTGATAAGATGTTAAAATGTCTTTTAAAGTTGTTAAACTTGTGTTTAACTTTAAATATAATTCCAGTTTCTTGAAAAAAAAACATAAGTTTCAATGATCCTTAAATCTTATGAATAAAATGGCATTTTAACAAATATTTAATCTATTACACTAATCAAAACTGTTAAAAAAATTCTGTTAAAGATTTTTTTTGATTGAATATTTTTAATATATAGCAAATTTGATGTTCTTTATGGCAATAACTTTTTAGTATTAAAGAATACTTTAATTCAGTCTCTTATTTTTGCTATTAAATTAGTTGTCAAAGATATACTAAAAAAGAATAGAAAACTTTGATTGGTTTTACAAGATATGTACAAAGCTTATAATTTAGTAAGTTGATATTATTTAAGAACTAGCTTACAGTACATTAAAATGTACAGTTAATTTATTGAGTTTTTTGTTAATATATATAAAGATTGGATTAATAAAATGATAACTAATTTTAAATTTTCAAATAGTTACAAAGTACATAATAAGTTAGATTAGAGTGAAGTTTTCTCTTTTTTTTCTTGAAAAATTTTCTATGATCTACTTTTGTATAAAGTCAAGAAACTTAAGCATTTGTGTAAATACTGAATTAACATAAAGTTTGTAACTAAAACTGGCAGAATTAAGATTATCTTAATTAATAATGAAAAGACAATAGCTATTCTTATCAATTAAAATATTAAGATTACTTTATTAATGATCAGTAGTTTGCCAATTTTAATTGTTAAAAAAAGTGAATTACATAGGTATTTAGAAATTTTTTTGTTAACTAAGAGTTTTTTTAAGTTTAGTTTAATTTAAATTTATGTCAACATTATGTTTTTTTTAATATGGTATTGAAAAAAACAATTACAGATAAACAATTTTCTTATTTAGTTTTAGTTGTTTTGTAACCTATAGTTAACTACCAATTACAGTTTAGTTTTGTTTTATTAAATATATATTATAAGTAAAATGTAATATTCAAAAAAAGTCTTAAAGTTAAAACCAGTTTGTCACATAATTTTCTCAGTGTTATTTATAGAAAAAAACACAAAAAAAATAATAAAAAAATGAATAAAAAAAATAGACCAATAAAAGAATAGTAGTTAACACATGAGCATATTATCAGTAAATTAGTGTACATTGCTTAACAATATGAAGCATTATCAGAGAATTATGACATATTGCTTGAAAAATTATAACATATTGCTTATAAATGTGTGAAATCTTAAAAAAAATCAATTATATATATATTAAGAATATTAGAAACAGAAAAAATAAAATCCAGTTTAGAACTAATATCCATAATCAATTAATTATCTTATATCCCTTTCTTTAAAAGATAGTTTTTTACAACTTAAAATAGAATTAAATCACATATTAATAAATATTAATTATTACTTGAATCTATATTATTATTGTTTAATTAAAAAATATTAATTATTTTCATTTTATTAATACTTTATGTTGATAAGATTTAATACTTAACTATATTAAAACAATAGCTTTTGATTATGACTATTAACAAGATATTAATTTCTTATTTTTATTTTATTTTATGCTATTTTGTTTTTTTTTTATTTCTTTTGTTGTGTTGTTGACTAATTGATTAGAAAAATTAAAACACTGAGTTATTGATGTCAAAAATAGTTTGGTAAAAGACCCAAAAATAAAATATAAAACTCAAAAATTAAGAAAAGCTTACCAAAAAAACACAACTGCCAAAATAAACTGCCCACCATGGTAAAGAAAAAAATTCAATAGAATAATAATTTTGAAAGACTACTGAAACAATTATTAAATCTTTGTTTATTATACAAAAAACTTAACCAAAACCTTCAGATTATGAAAATCTTCAAATATTACCAATACTATTTAGCTATAAAGTACCAAGTTATGGATTTGTTATTTGTACTAATATTTCAAATTATTACCTGTAATATTTGGTGCTCTCTGTAAGGTATAATCTAGCAGAGAATTAGCACCAATAATAATTATTAAGAACAGTGACAGAATCAGAAAAAATAAAGACAAACCACTCAGAATTTGTGAGAGCTCTATTTCAACATTATTAAACTTACTTAAAATTAACAAGTAACTATTGGCCAGCAAAATTAACTTTCAATTTCTATGTCAATAAAAAAATTAAATCTTACTTAGGAGACCAAAAAAATCTAAAAGCAGTACTTATTAATTTCTATAGTGAATTACTTTAGAGTATTATGCTGCCACAAAATTATTTGTTTACTTCAATAATTACAGAAATCAACAGAGAAATTGAGAAGCATACTAGACAGAAATTTTTTATTATCTTTGCAAACAATGAAAAAAAAAATTACAAACATTAGCAGAAATACTAAAAAGAATACAACCACTTATGTAAAAGAAACCAAGAGTAGTTTTATTTATTTATCTGTCATATTAGTATACACTAGGAAATATCATTAATATAACATCGACAAGTCTATTTACATTAATTATGAAACCACTATCAGCAAAAATAATATTTCAAAGCATACAAAAAAAACCCAATTTATTAGAAACTTATAGCAATTTCTTTAAAAAATTTAAATTGCAATCATCAACACCATTAAAATTTTGATTACTGTTACTTTAATCTGATTTTGGAGCCATTAGTTTTTGGGAAAAAACCAATCTCAAAGAAAAGAAAAACAAAGATCAAAAATTTAATTACCAAAACCTGATTCCAGAAAACCCAAAAATACAAACTCCAATTATTTAGACCCAACAAAACCAGAACAATCTAAACTCTGCTCTTATTGTTCCTTAAAACTTATTTTCAATAATTATGATCAGTCTATTACCAATTATACTAATTGTTGAATTGCAACAACAGCCACAACTACCACTTCAACAACAACTTCAACAAAAACAACTACAACTACCATAGCTATTTGTACTAATGGCATATATACCAATTGCAAAACTCAAAAAATTCATTAACAAAGAGGATAATGCACAAGTTTGGTTCAATAATATGGAAAAAGCCATTACAGCCAATAGATGAAATAACACATGAGTATTATAGACAAACCCATACTTTTTTCAAGATACTGCCAACTTATAATATTTAAGCTTAATCCAAAAATCCTAAAACTTTAATGTATTCAAACTTAAATTTCTAAGATATTTTAGTAATAATAACAGTATTAATTGTCTAGCAAATATTTTTACAATCATCAAACAAAAAAATATTAAAACTATCACTACTTATTTGGAATGCTTTCATTAAAATCTATAACAAATCAAACTATTAACACAAATTACTTTATTGTACCACAAATTTTGAACCAATTTATTCATGATCTGTACAGTAGTATTTTATAACATATATGCCTATTACATTCTTAAACACTTTAAAATGCAGTTATACATGCCAGAGATTTTAAATTGGCTGAATTCAAAGCCAATCATGTCCAAGTTATAAATCTAATAATAAACAAATTATCTAACTTGGACTTCAAATTGAAACAATTTAATGATTTTATTAATTAAAAACTTGAGAGATACTTAGCTAACAATCAAGCAATTTATCAGCCTCCACAATATTACAATAATTCAGAAAACACAAATTATTTCCAAAATCAGCTGTGTTTCTTATCATTAATTAATTAATAGTGACAAAAAAAAACACATAATTGCTACTATTGTGATAAACAAAGACATTTGCAAATTAACTGCTATACATAATTAAATAATTAACAATTGGGAAATCAATATTAAAATTCCAATTGCTAGTTTTAAACTCAAAACTATTAACCACATCAAAACCAATATCAGCCTTATTATTTACCAATAATACAGCAAATATACTTATTTTTAGTATATCAAACCCCAACACCCATAATATATTAGCCACAGTCCCAAATTATTTATCAACTACAACAACTTTAAACACTACCACAAAACTCAGTTTAGATAATATCCAGTAACTAAAGACCAAAAATTACCCAACAAAACTGGAAATTGACAATAGTAGTATACCAACTAATCTTCAATTATTAAATTAACTATTAGAATTATATCAACAGAGTTTGGATAATAGATACACCCAAAAATCGAATTTTCAGAATTACTTAAGTTTTCTGATTACTCCAAAAAACACCCAATTAAATCTAACTACTTATTAACAACATTTTATTAGCAATTATTACTGAAGATAAATTATTTACAGCCATATTTTCATTTGAAATAAAATAATCAACAATAACACCTCTATTCAGTAAAACTGCTTTTAATACTAAACCCATTACAGCAATGTACACAGATACCAAAATTGATGGCTATCATATTAAGCTAATTTTTAATAGTGGTTTAGCAGACAGTATTATTACATAACAATTTATAAACCAATTAGGTCACCAGATTGATTATACTGCCAGTGCCAAGATTATTACCATTAATGGAGTGATAAAAATGCCTATTGATAAGATTAACAACTTTTTGTTTGAAGTCAATAGTATTATAGCATTTATTAAAGTTCTCATTATGGAAGCTATTTAATATCAAGCTTTTATTAAAAATAACTGGCTGTTTAAAACCAATACAGTACTTAATTAGAACACTTAGGAAGTATAACTAAGCCAAAATGGCCAGAACATTTGAGTATCAGCCATTTATAATTATTTTAAGACCATTATTAACAAGCAATTACTAATTAAGTTTGAAAAAAAAAGAAAAAACCTACCTGAGAAACATATTAGATATTATAAGTCAAAGATAATTACAATAAACTGCTATTCATTTTAGACTAGGAAAAAAAAGGGAAAAAAAAGGAAAAAAAAGGCAAAAAAAAAACCTAAAGCAACTATTTCTACTTATATTTCATATATCACTTCTTATACAAACTTCTATTATTATTAACTAAAGCTAGTTTGCATTAATTGTGATAAAAAATTGTTATTAATGAGCACATGCTGTAGTAATAACAAGAAATGACTTACAGCAACTAAATATTACTATTGCCTATATATCTTTGAACATTTTGAATAATCCAAAAAACAAGAGAAATAGAACAATAAACAATGTCTTACTTGTGGAAAAACTCTTCTAGATAAAGGAATATGGAATAACATTTAAACAGTTGTCCACATAATAATAATAAAATTTGACAAATAGCAATTGCCAAAATTGAAGATGTATTTTCAGAAGAAATAAAAACAATTAAAAACAACTTACCAGAATTCAAAAAACTATTTGAATTCCAAATTCTAATATTATTCTCAACATTATAGACTCAAAACAATTTCACAAACACTACCAGAAATTAACATTCACTAGAAAAAAACAAAAACAACACTTAGAACAGCTTAATATCCAACTATATAACTACTATTTAATTCTGTGTAATTTCCAATATTGTAATAATTGTAATATTATTTATTATCTATTACTATGTATAATATATTCAATTCTTGAAGAAAAAAAACCAATCAATAAGTACACATTGGAATCAGAATTGAAATTCAATTATAATTCAGACTTTAATAATAATAACAACAACAGTTTTAACTCTGTTTACTATAACAATGACAATAATTATTCAAACTCTAATTACAACTTCAAACAATATATTACACTTTCAAATCTATTAATAAAGCAGAAACTAAAATGGTTTAGCAATAATAATAAAGATATTATGCCAAAATGCATACATAATACCAATACAGAGTTTGATCTTAGGTATTCAGAGAAAATTGCCATCAGATTAGAACTACATTTATACATTAGTATAGATTTGAAAATAGTACTAGAAATTTTGGCAACAATAATAGTTTAATTAGCATCTAGATCTAGTTTAATGAAAAAAAATAATTAATATCAAAGAAGGAATAATTAATGCAGAATATATAAGAAATATTATTGCAATACTATAAAATGATTCAAAAAAAGGATATATCATTAAACCAAATAAAAAGATAGCACAGACAATATTTCTGCTTTTGATTAAAATAACTCAATTAGTTTTAATAAAAACAAAAGAAGAATTAGGGATTACAGCCAGAAGAAAAAGAGATTACAGCCAGAAAAAAAAATGGATTTGGATTAATAGATAAAATAAACATACTAGTTAATATGACAGAAAAGGAATTAATTAACAAAAAAAAATTATCTCCATCAATCAATCAGTTTTTATTTCATCATATAACTAGCATATATTAGTAATAGAAAGAAAAGTAAAAAACCAACATCAGATTTTTGAAGTAGAACCAACTATTTGTAAGTCAAGAAGAATTGAAATTACCAATCTCTATATACTGGCCAAAAACCATAAACACATTAAAATTTTTATTTACAACACAACTAGAAACACTATTGAAATACCAAGTAGAAATACTATTAGATACTTAAGCACTAAAGTTAAAAACTAACTACCAAACACTATTACAGATTTTTCACAACTGTGTAGATATGTAAATATCACATCACAAACAATATATGAACAAAAAAAATGTTATTTGCTTTAACCAAAACAATTAGAATAAATGAATTTGGAAAACTTAGACCCATTACAACAGATACAACTAAAGATACTACTTAATAATTTTATTAATATTTTTGTCAGTGAAAATAAATTTGGCAGAATTAATATCATTCAGTATCAAATTAAGACAGGAGATACTATGTCAATTAAACAATAAGCATATTAAGTATTACCAGCAAATCATGAAATAATCCAATAAAAAATAAATAGAATGCTAAATAATGAATTAATTCAACTATTAATGAGTCTATAATCATTATTAATAGTACTAATCTGTAAAAAAAATAGAAAGATTTGCTTTGTGTAGATTACAAAATGCTCAACAGTATTACTTGTGGAAACAGTTATTTAACTCCACAGATCCAGAAACTATTCAATGCATTTGAAAAAAAAAATGGTTTTTAACAGTAGATTTAAATAGTAGTTATTGACAAGTAACTATAAAATCAGAAGATAAGAAGAAGACTGTATTTACAATCAGAAAAAAAAATTTTGAGTTTGATATCATGTTTTTTAAACTGACCAATATACCAGCTATTTTTTAATAGCTTATAAAAATTATCTACATTAAACTACTATGAAAATCAGTAGTTATGTATTTAGATAACATCAATGTATTTTTAAAAACATTTAATAATTATCTGTATTATCTTTAACAAGTGTTTAAGAGATTAAAAAAAGCTAAATTGAAATTGAATGCAACCAAATGCTTCTTTGGTAAAATAAAACTGAAATTTTTGGGACATATTATAAACAAAAATAACATTAAAACAGATTCAGACAAGATTGAGATAGTTAAGAATTTTTCAGTACCAATTAACTTAACAGAACTGAAAACATTCTTGGAATTTGTTAAATACTACTGTCATTTTATTCAGAACTTTTCCAAATTGGTCCAAATATTTCATTAGTTTCAAGCCAAAAATGTTAAATATAAATAGACAAAAGTCCAACAAGAAGCTTTTAATATCTTTAAAAAAAAGCTTATTTAAGCTCTAGTATTAATTTATTTAGATCATAGTAAGTTATTCATCATTACTCCCAATGTATCTGGTTAAGCATTGGAAACTGTACTATCCTAGAAAAGACTGAATAGACAAAAACATTTAGTAGCATATGCTATTTAAAGCTTAAGTTCAACAGAAAAAAATTATAGAATACTAGCACTAGAATATTTAGCTATTTATTGAGCAGTTATTAAATAAAAAGAATACTTAAGCCAAAAGTTTAATATGTATACAGATCACAAAAATTTAATGTCAATCCAGAAGCAAAAATTTGGAAATGATTGCTATATGAAATAGAAAATAAAACTTTTACTATTTAAGTATATAGTACATTATAAAAAGAGAAAAAAAAATGAAAATACTGTCAGTTTGTTATAAATAAACAAATCTAAAAACATTTTAGCCCAAAAATATAACAAAAAGATAAATACACAAAAATATTAACAACTCTAATATTATATAAATGCTCAGCAGTTCAAGGATAAATTATCTCAAAAGGAACAACATAATATAAAACAACAATTAAAATATTTTATTACTTACCAAAATATATTATATTAGAAAAACAGAAAAAATCCAGATTAACTACTCAAAGTAATCATGAAACCAGAAAGAGAAACAATACTGTTCAATATGCATTCAAACCCAATAGCAAGACATTTTCATAAAAAAACAATCATAGAAAAAACCAAAAAAAATACTACTGGTTATCAATATATCCAGATATTATACAATATATTCAAAATTGTAATGCTTGTTAAAAAAAAAGAAAAACAAGACCCAATAAACCATTAAAACCAATAAAAGTAAGACAACTATTTGATCAACTCAGAATTGACTTAGTCAAACCATTAACTATAATCAACAAAGACAACAGATATATTACAATAGCCATAGATTATCTTACTAAATGGCCAGAAGTGAAAGCAATTCAAAAAGCAAATGCAGAATCCATAATCAAATTTATTTATCAAAATTTAATTTGTCAACACAAATGTTCAAAAAAATTATTATCAGATTAAAAAACTCATTTTGTGAACAGAATATTAACAAAATTAAATAAAATATTTGAAATCAAAAAACTATTATTATCATTATATTACTTGTAAACCAATAGCTTAATCAAAAGATTTAATAGAACATTGTGTGAAGCAATAGCTAAGATTAGCCAAAAAAACCAAGATGAATGGAATTTATTTATACTATTAATATTATTTGCTTATCAAACAATAAAGCAAGATACTACACAAACAACACCATTTGAACTAGTATATAATAGAACAACAACATTATCAGTTGAGATAAAAGTCAATACATATCTAACTAAACCAATAACAGAAGCCAATTTTCAAAAAACATTACTAAGAAAAACATATAACTTAATAAAAACTCTAAAAAATAAATGGTGAAAAACAGTTAACAACATCCAAAAGTCACAAGAGAAACAAAAAAAATAACATGATAGCTAGTTACCAAATAAACAAGTCAAATTTAAGATTAAAGACAAAGTATTTTTATATTGTACTAAAGCAAAAAAACAATGAAGTAGAAAATTTGATTCCAAATAAAATGAATTATTTTACATTGAAAAAATTCTAAGAAATAGAGCTTATAAATTGAGATAGGACAACAAAATATTGAATAAAGCAGCACATAAAAATTAATTGAAGCCATACTACAATCTAATATCATTATCCACTAGTAATATTTTACAACTAAAAGTACAACAAATACTAATTCAATCTGATGAGATTCCACGAGATTTAAAACCAATAATAATTATTAACACAAACACATTAAATTGATTAACCAAAATAATATATAAAAACACAGTATACATGACAAAAAAAGATATAAAATAAAAAAATGAAAACTCTAGATCATATTTACATATTGGCTCAGCAATTATTTTAAGCCATAAACCAATAACAATTAAATATAAAAATCATTATCAATTATCAAACAATCTGCTATTAGAACACCAAAAAAGAAAAAAAAACAAAAAATACATTATATCAATGATTATTAAACTCAATAAAACATTAGTTAAATAAAATAATAGAAAAAATGAAAAATACTTTTGGGAAAATATTCATAATTGTTTTAACAAAAAAGCTAATAAAAAAAAGTTAGAAACAATGAACAAAACAACTTTTAATATTATATTGTTACTATTAATTAGGACAAAAGCTAAATATTCAGGAATTATATATCAACAAGTTCAACAGAATATTCAATTAAAAAATAATACAACAAATTGAAAACTTTATCAAAAAAAAGACAAATTCAATACTACACATTAAAACAATCTATTAATTATATGCCATATTTCAAAATTATCCAAAAATATTACTAAACTCAAAAATAGAAACAATACCATTAACCAGTGAGAAAAAATAAACAACTCACAAATAAAAGACATAAAAACCAGAGTTAAACAAACAGTATTAGAAAGAGAAATAATAGAATTAATCTAAACTGAAGATTTTAATGGAGCTTAATATTAAAAAAAAAGGAGATAATATTACTTATAGAAAAAAGAATACAAGAAAAATAGATAGAAAAAATATATTAATAAAAGAATAGTATTTAGTATATAAGCACATTATCAGTAAATTAGGGCATATTGCTTAGCAATATGAAGTATTGTCAAAAAATTATAGTACATTGCTTAGCAATGAACACATTGTTAAAAATTACAGACACATTGCTTAGCAATATAAGCATTGTTCAAAAAATTATAGTATATTGCTTACAAATACACAAAATTTTATAAAACATCAATTATGTATATATAGTGAGAATTTTAGAAACAAAAAAAACAGAATCCAATTCAGAATCAATATATATAATCAATTAATTATCTCATACCTTTTACTTCAAAAGATAGTTTTTTACAACTTGAAACAGAATCAAATTACATTTTAATAAAATATCTATTACTACTTGAATTTATATTATCATTGCTTAATTAAAAAATATTAAATATTTTTACTTTATTAACACTTATGTTGATAGAATTCAATACTTAACTACATTAAAACAATAGTTCTTAATTATAACTATTAATGAAATACTAATTCTTATTTTTTTTGGTATTTTCTTTATTTCTATTATTTTTTTTTATTTTCTTTGTTGTTTGTTGTTTACTAATTGATTAAAAGAAATTAAGCATTGAGTAGTTGACATTAAGAATAGTCTGGTAAAAGACTCAGAAATAAAGATATAGAATTCAGAAATTTAAGAATAACTTACCAGAAGAGCACAACTACTGAAATAAATTAGCCACCATGCTGAAAAAAAAATTTGATGAAATAATCATTTTGGAAGGCTACTAAACAATCATTGAATTTTTGTTCATTATACAAAAAACTCAACCAAAACTTTCAGACCAAAAAAATTTTCAAATTTACTAACACAATCAGTTATTGAGCACCAAATTATAGGTTTGTTATTTGTATCAACAACTCAAATAATTACCTATAATACCACCCACCAATATTTTGCAACTCAACATTTGAATAATTACTAGTCATTAAAAATATGCAAATTCAATATTTAAATATAATTACTATTCATCAATAATTTAATTCAATATTTGATAACTACCATCCACTAAAAATGCATGAATTCAATATTCAAATAACCATTATCCACCAATAATTTACAACTCAATATTTAAATAATTATTATCTACCAATAATTTGCATCTCAATATTTAAATTACCACATTCACCAGTAATTTGCAATTCAATATTCAAATAGCCAATAAATATGAAATATAAATTTATTATCCAATAATTAAATTAAATTTTAGAATTAAGTAGTAAAAAATTGATAATTGTTAGTTTGTTATTTATGTTTTATAAGAATAAAAAGTAGAAGGAAGGTAGTTTAAGATTTTTTACAAGAGTGAAAAGCAAATATATAATAAACTATTGTAATTAATATAAGTATTTTTAAATGATAATAGTTCAGTAATAACTTTAAAAATTGCTAATATTGGCTTAAGTCTAAGTAATAATAACATTATTTTTAAACTATTGGTTAAATATTTTTAAGATCTTTTTTATACAAGTTTGGATTTAAATATTAAAATTTAGACTATATTGAACATACTTAATATACTTTTTTACTATGTAAAACAAAAACTCTCTGTCTTTGCTATTAAAATATATTAATTTGATTAACAATGAATAAAAAATTTAGCATTTTTGAAAAAAAACAATAAGTAAAACTATTTGCTAAAAATTATGTTCAGTCTGGTCATTCAATACAATCTTATTATAAATATGTAAAAATTTTGATTTATTACTTAAGAGTTATTGATATACAAGTGACTTTAATATATTTTAAATATTATTGTCAAAACTAATTACATGCAATAATTTTTGGGTTAAATAGACAAGAGTTTTATTGTTATATAAAATTTAATATCTAAATCTTTTAAATTAAGTTTTGTTTCAATTAATTATAGATTTTTATTTATTTATGCAAAAGTAATTTTTTTAATGCTCAAATTTTTTTTGAAACTTTCTAAATTTAATTAAAGAAATATATTCAAAATTTTGGAGGGTGTAATAATTCTGAGATTAATATTATAAACTCGTGATATATTAATTTTTTGGATAAAGGTTTTATATTTAAAACAGATTTGAAAACAAATAATTTATATTTATTATTTAGTGTTTAGTATTTAAAAATTTGATAATTAGTTTATTTTAGTTTAATGCATTTATTTTATTTATTTTTTAGTAAAAATTAAAAAAAAAAAACTTAATATATATATTTTATTTATCTTTTTCATTTCTATAATATGCTTTTTAGTAAATAGTTAAAAACAACTGCTAGGCTTTTATACTATTATTTAAATATTAAATTTTATTATATTCAAAAAACATTTATTATTTTTAAAAGTGATTTGTGGTTTTCATTTTTTAATCACTTTTAGTTGCAAAAGATAGTTTCATTCAAAATTGTTTAAAGTAGTTTGTAAATTTGTTTCAATAATAGAGAAATAAAAAAATATTAAAGTGAAAGCATTTATAAGTTTTTCAAATAAGCTTTGTATTAGAAAACAGGCAAAATTTATGTTTCAAATAGCTCATGCAACCTTGGCACTAAGTTTTGCATCAAAATTATTTAATATTCAGTTTTTGATTATTTTTTAGAAATAGTAATTTATAGATTAAATATTAATTTACAAATCATTCTGAGTTTTTTATTACATTAACATATTATAAACAATCATGAAATAACCAAAATAAGAATCCAAATAAAACATTATAGCTGTGTTTATATCTCTATAAACATCTGTATTACAATTTTTCAAAGTAGAATTTTTTTTAATATACAATTTAACTTCTTGGACAAAAATGATTTTTAAATTCTACTGGTAATTCTAGTCTATATTTTTCTGTTATTAAAGATTCTAAACATTCATATATATTTGGTCATATTTTACTTCAACAACTTAAACAATTACATGGCATTTTATTATCTGGATATCATTGCCAAAATGCAATTTTAGATATTTTGGAACAAAGTCATTGTAGTTTGTTATGCAAAATATTTTTACTGAGAGTTTTGTGTTGACATAGTAAGAAAACATTAAATTTCTAATCTATGATTGCTTGTATATATAAACCTTAATATCTAGCCTCTATTGTTTGACCCATCTAAATTGAAATTAAAAATATAATCCAGCAAAAATTACATATATCTTATAAAAATTTTAATGAGTTTTTTTAAAAAACTCAAATGTTTTATTATGCAAAATATTAATGTTAATTTCATTATCTTTACTAAAACTCTATGCCTAGTAAATACAAGTCTCTTATATTTTCAATGTTTAAGAATGTTATCAATCTTTTTTTCCAATTCTGAATGTTTAACAGAGAACTTTTGATAAAATTTTTCATCAACCATTAAACTTTTAATCTTTTTGTTTTATAGAATTTGTGATTTTTTATTTTGAGCAAACTCAATTGTTAAAAATTTTTCTTTATAGGAAACTTGAAATTCTTTGTCTAACCTAAATTTTTTGATTTTCACTGATATTTAAAAATTGTTTCAGTTTTAAAGAAAATTTTTCTCAATTTAAGTTTAATTAAGATGCTTTAAGAATTTATTATATATGTTTAAGAGTTAAACTAAACTGAACTGAACTTTGGGTGTTGTTTAAGTTCAGTTTAAATTATAAACTAAACTTAAACTGAACCAATTTTTTAAAGTAAATTTGGTTTGAGTTTGGCATTAAATCTTTTTGACAAGTCTGGTTTGATGTTTACAAATTTGTTTAAGTTTAATGAAATTAAAAAAAGATATAACTTGTACTATTTGTTCATTAATTATTATTTTGTTTAATTACTATGATTAATTAAAAAAATATATAAAACTATATATGTATAATAATTTTACTCTCCAACTTACCAAAATAAATTTATTGTTAGTATCATTCAATATTACCAAATATTCAAAATTCGAAATAATAAAATTTAATAACTCAAATAGTCCAAATATTAATATATTTGGTAAACATAATTTTCAGAGTAAAATATAAGACTATTTTAATAAGTTTAAGTGAATAAAAAAAAACAGCTAAATATATGGTTTCAAAATATGTACATAAACCATTTTTTTGTAGAATTATAGACACTACCAAACCTTTATGGTGCTATTTAAAGACTTTTTACCAAACAGTATATGTTAAAACAGAAAAATATTATAAGAAAAGACAAAATATTCAAAAATATTGCAAATTAATTAAAAAAATATTTCGACAGATGAGATCACTATTTTTTTTATAATTTTTAACCAATCTAACTAGAAAACTGCTCTAGTTTTTTGTAGTAACTGTTATTAATATTGATGAATTTGGTAAAGCATTATAATCTCAATTGTTCTTATTTAGTTATTTATTTAACATATTTAATATTAGATTTATTACTTGTTACAGTGGCTAGGACAGTAAAAAAAAAGTTGGTTGAATATTACTCTAAAACAAATACAACTGTAATGTTCTGCACTATATTAGATATAAAAAGAAAATTCTATTATTTTACAAAGAAAAATTTTTTGGATAACTATATTAATAAAATAAAAAAATTACAAGTTATTAATTTATTCAAACAATTTGATTTTTTAATTTTTACATAATAAATAAACTTTTAGAATATATATTCTTTTTGAAACAAAATACATACTGAACATTATATCAACATTAAATGACAGTTTTTTGTTGAATAACAATTTTAATAATACTATAATATTAATCATACAACTTATATTAGAAACAAACTTTGACAATAATAAAAAAAAAAAACTTGATGAAATTAATTATTATATTTCTGAAAAAGTGGCCAATAGAGAAATAAATATAATAATGTAATGAAAAGTATATTACAAAAAATATTTATTTAAATTAACATTTTATTAATTATTTGATATTTAGATATATTAAACACAATTTTTTTGTTTAGCATATATGACTTGTAATTATTTGACAATTCTAAAATCATCTGTTGCTTTTGAATGTGTCTTTTTTAGAGATAAAAATATAATTACAGATATAAAATTTTGCTTAATACTTAAAACTATAAGAGCAGTACAGTGTTTTTAATCATAGATGTAAAAATCATTAAAAGAAAAATTAAATAATAATATAGTATAATATAATGTTTTTAATAGTTGAACCTGAATATGTTCATGAATTTTGAATGAAACTTGAATCAGATTTGTTGCATGTATTTAAGTTCAGTTTAAGTTCAGTAATTTTAAGTTTGGTTTAAGTTCAAGTTCAAAATTTTGCCAAATTTTCTGTTTGAGTTCAGTTCAGTTCAGTGGTTTAATTAAACTTGAACCAAATTGGACTGAATATTGGAACCCTATATTTACAATTTGAGAAATAATAATAGATATATTTTTTATTTATTGTTTATATTATTTAATAAAAATTCATTTCATAATGAAAAAATATTGTGTTTTTAGTAATATTTAATATTGTTACAATATTCTGATACAGTAGTAATTATTATTTAATTAAT
This sequence comes from Geosiphon pyriformis, assembly GCA_016748015.1. Classification (NCBI taxonomy): domain Eukaryota; kingdom Fungi; phylum Glomeromycota; class Glomeromycetes; order Archaeosporales; family Geosiphonaceae; genus Geosiphon; species Geosiphon pyriformis. Next base: position 53,207 of record JAAOMT010000514.1, on the reverse strand, counting down.
TTACTTAAAATTATTATTACAATATTGCAGAATGTTATTTGATTGTACTTGTTTTAAATACTGAGATAAGGCAAAAAATAAATAAAAAACTTCAGAATATAATTTTTATTATTATATAAATAAGTCTTAAAATCTTAAATCACTATATAATAGTATTATATTTGCTCATATTTATTAAATAAATATAACAATATAACAATGTAATAGCTAATCTTGGAAATTAAATGATTTAATTTGAAAATTTGGGAAATATTTAAACCAATATTTTTCTCATATTTTCTATGAATAAAAAGTGTGTGCCATACTAAAAAGAAATTTTAAATTTTTTTTTTTGGCATTTTACAATATTAAAGTTAATAAAGGCAAAATTTTCAAAATACACGTTAATTATTAATATTTTAAAATATATTTTTATATAAAAATTATTGCTAAAGCAATGTTTTATAATTAATAACCCTTACTATTAAAAATATATGAGTTAAAATAATCATTTTTCAAATATCATTAACTAAAAAATAATATATAGTATAGTTTTTATAGTAATTATAATTATAAAAAGCCGAATTTTTACTCAAATATTAGTATATACAATTAAGAAATGTCCTAAATGAAATGACATAAAATTGGAATCTTTTTCTCAAAATTAAAAAGATTGCATTAATAATTGCATATAGGTGCTTATATATAATAAACCATTTTTTTGAATTTACTATTTAATTAAAAAGTAATTTGAAAATTTTAGTAAAATGTATGCTATAAGATAGAAATGCTCACATTATTCAATAGTTTACTAATTGCATTAAACTATTAACATTAAAAAATAGTATTTATTTAAAAAAAATAATTGTGATGGAAAATCTATTATTAATAAATATTTGAAAGAATGCCAAAACATCTGTTTACTGCAGAAATTTCATCTAAAAATCAAACTTAATTGGTAGTAACTCCTTTTTTTGATTCCATAGCATTCAATAATATATTCACAGTAGACACAAATTTTAAAATTAAATAAATATTTAATAATTTTACATAATCTGTTTATGAATGTTGAGCCACTTGGTCAAATATCATATTAATAAATAATTCAAAAATAAAAATATTTTATTTTATGTTTTAACTAAAATTAAACATTTTACAATTCATATTAACAAATAACAAAATTTATATGAAAATTATTATTTAAAAAAGAAAACTTTGAAAAAAATATTTATATTTATATTAAATTTACTAGTTTAAAGAGTATATCAAAAAAAAAATTAATCTTACAATTTAAAACTTTATGATATTTTAAAAATTGCCAAAAAGAGAAACAATTATTTTTATATTGTAATGATTATAAAAT
>JAAOMT010000514.1:13602-27255 GCA_016748015.1 Geosiphon pyriformis | reverse complement strand
CTGTTGTTAAACTGCAATTAAGCTTCAAATCATCAACAATCTCTTGTAGTGGTTTACGTCGTTCATTTTTAACTTTTCGTAAGAGAGCACTTTTTGTTTGGTTATTGAGAGCTGGTGGGCGTCCAGATCATGGTAAATTTTCGAGTACTTTGTTACACCAAAATCGGGCGTTAATTTCGGAGGCGACTGTAACAGGTGAGGTTTTTCTTTTCACATTAAGTTGTTCTGTCATATTGATATAATTACAAAGTATATGATTTAAAAATGCTAAATTAAATAAATGTTTTATTCAAATAAATGATTATTTTTGAGTAAGTATTCTAAAAAAATCAATTATGATTTATTTGGATTATAATATAAATTCGGATAAACGAAAATTTTTTTATCACAGCTAATCAACAATCTACTAAGCAAATTATTAATCATCACTAATTTCGGATTATCCATCATTGGTTTAAGATATTATGTTTTAATATGTGGAAAAACTTTGAGGTTATCACACTGGTCGAAAAAACCGATAAAAAACTACATATAAGCAAACGGATTAATTTATAACTTTCTATTATGCAAAATTCTAGCATAGATATTCTCACCATGCCAAATAAAATTTCGAACTTAGCATACAAAATTTTTCTCATAGTTTTAATAAGAATAATATGGCAATTGTCATCGATCTCAAATCCCAATATAATGGTGGTCACAGCCTCACCAATAACTTTGGATTCTGAGCAAAATATTTTTGGGGAACCAATTTTGGCTTCGACCAATGATTATCTTAATTTGAATGATGAAAGTTCCATTTTGAACTTTAATTTCAATGACCCATTCAAAACAGATGCAGCGGTATCTTTTGAAACGAGTTCTGATCCATTAAACTTTGGATCAAAGGGTTTTTCCTGGTTCTCCATAAATGAATTTCTAGTGCAAGAAGATAAAGTGACAGAATCTTTATATGATCACATAGTTAGTCCTAGAGATCAATCTTGGATGAAAGAAAAAGCTGAACTGGCTAGAAAAGCCTTTTGTACTCGAAAAAGTAAGAATGATCAATCTGATAAGATTTACCGTAAGTTTTTTAAAAAAAGATTAACAACAATTAAGAAGCATCAACTTGAATTTCAATAAAAAAAAGTCATGGCTTGAATTCTGTTTTCAGATTTTGCTGAAAAATCTGAAGATGAAATAAATATTTCTTTTGCTGGCAATGAAGAAACCTTGCTGAAGGACCTTCAATCTGCTGATCACATGAGCCAATTTCCTGAGGAAAATCCAATATCTGGTGCAAGGATTTTACAAAAATTTCGAGATGAATATAAAAATTGGCATTCAGAAAATTTAGCCGATATAAATTCAATAATAGAGCAAGCTAAAAAAGATTCAAATTTAGTAACATTTGTTGGTTTTGGGATCGGTGGAGGTAAGTCTGTCTTTTAGCTAAAATAAAATTGTGTCTGGCTTCAAAGATTGTTCATTCTTTAGGAATAAGAAATTTTTTTTTTTTTGGATTCCCAATCGATTATAATGGAATTTATTAGTGTATGCTGAATTGGCAGCTCTAGATTATGCACAAAATAATTTGCCAAATATTCCGAAACCTTTGGTGTTTACATTCGGCCAGCCTAGAATTGGGAATGAGAAATTCGCAGAAGGGGCTGATGATCGGCTGGAACATTGGCGTTCAACTTTTGGGCATGATAAAATTCCCCAACTGCCAACTGGAGAGTATATCCACGATGGAACTGAGATCTGGAACAATGGCGTGGATCGGGAATCCTTCTATTGTAATAGCGATACCTCACTTGAAAGTCAGGTAACTGAAAAACCTTTAAGTGAAATAAGCATAACTTTTATTAAAAATCATCTAAATATAATTTTGCTTTATAAAAAGATGTGTGTAAATTCTAGCGGTCAACAGGGGGATAATGATCATTTCGGGCCTTATTATGAAGTAACGATGACTTGTTAAGAAATAAAAATAAAATAGAAGTATTTATTATTATTATTATTATTATTATTATTATTATTATTATTATATGCAATCTCATCTTTTTTTTATAGCGAATTGGATGGAAAACGAATAAATATGAGAATTTCGTTAGAGGGATCTATTTTTTTAAATGTCTTTTTTAGGTCAGTCCAGATTAGATTTCTAAAACAGTGTTTTAAATCTCAAAACAGAGAGATTACCAGTTTAAAAGTTATTTTCATAAACTCGATCAAAAACATTGGGATCAATATTTTCTCTTTTTGATTTTATTATTGTTGTTGTTGTTTCACATTTCTTATGAGTTGATTTAACTTATAGTGCATAAAAACTTCGACCATAATTCTGCGAGGTTAAGAGCTTAAAATAAGAATTTACAAATATTAAAAATTAAAATTTTAAAATTAAATTTCTTAAAGTATTATGATAAACAAATCATAGGCCTTTGGCGCATCTATTGTTTAAAAATTTGATGTAGCGTTAGATGAAAAAGTAAATTTCGGCTGAAAAAAAATGAAAAAATCTAACCTTAGGCTATCATATGGTGCAAATCGATTTCAAATTTTTGGCTTTTAGAAATTTAAATATTCAAAATAAGATTTTTCATTTTTCTATAAATTCGGAATATTTCCAAAAGTTAATTCAAAATTCCGAATCCTTTCCCAAAAACAATTTAAGCGAGATCACTTGCATTAGAACGCATTTAATTAAGTTGAAAATTTTCTGCCCGCCATGCGCTTTATTTAATTAGCGATGGCGGGCAAATATCGTAATTCTTTTACTTTCATATTTAACCTGAAAGTTTGATGAAAATTTCCTGGCTCATTTTATACTTAAATCAGTCTCCTTGAGATATTATCGATTTAAGCTCAATGATTTGATAAATAAAAATATTACAATTGTTTTCTGTAAGTAATGAGACTATATTGGAATAAGTCATATTCATTTCGTTCCATTCTAATGGAATTATTGTGTTATAATGAGAAGTAATAAAGCTCTTGTGAAAAAAAACCATAAAAAAATTGCTATCAAGTTTAATTATTTTTAATATTCACTTTTAAAGTTAACCAAAAGACTGGGTTATAGTTTCTGAAAGTGAATAATATCGATCACCGATCCCATCTGACAAACTTTTTATAGAAAACTAGCCCCCAATTTAACCGAAAAATATTACTACACAATAAAATTTGAAACTTCATTTATGGGACGAGATGAAGATGCTAAAATAACAATCACTAATCAACTATATTAGTAATTATTTCATAGTTTAACTAATGAAATATAAATTATTTATGAAAAAAATGTTTATATTTAAAATAAAATTAATATCAATATTTTATAATTTATAAAAGTAGCTTTTCATGTGAAAAAAATTTTATTTCCAACCAATATTAAAATCTCTAAACTATATGCTATATGTCATCAACTATCTTTTTTTGTAATTTCTTTTGGCTCTCATATCTCTTTTTTTTCTCTTTGTTATTTTACTTTTATTCTATTTTTTTTATGCTTTCATATAATGGAATTTATTTAAAATAATACATTTGACTATATTTAGGTCTTTAAATTCGATCCTCAATTATTTGTTAATTACTTGAAAATCTTTATGAAATTTTAAAAACAAGAAAACATGATACTTTCTAATTCTTTATTTATTTTATGCCTGCTGCTGTAATCTTTAACGAACAATTAGAAATCATCGCTCATTGTCTTAAAAATAAAAATAAATAACTTAAAAGATTCTATAACTATTTTGGAACACATGTATTACGCGAAAAAATAAAAATATTTCTTTCTATGTATGACTATAAATTTTTTAAATTTTAACTCCAGTGCCTTTTATAAGCGCTCTTTAACTATCTTCTTCTGTGTACTGACTTTAGCATAGGAAACTATTGATATTTATTCTGCAAATAAAATTATAGATTGATACTGAAGATTATTAGTGTAAATTAAGAAAGTAGAATGATTTTGATACATTTGTCTGGTTGTACATAAATTCAAGACAAGTTTTGTATCTTACCTTTTTCGATGCTTTTTTGATCTATGATGATTCATTGTTTTATTATAATTCATTCCTCGCTCTATGTTAAAATTACTTTCGATGGCAAATAATTTTTGTATCACATCCCAAAATAGTCTTAATCTCCAACCTGGTCCAATCAGATTTATCTGATTTCAACACAAACTAAATATTGAATGATTGGAAAAAGAGCAAAAGATAATAGCCACAATATTGTCTAATCTCAGATTATTTAGTTTGTGTTGCAATTAGATATTTTTATATGAGACTTTATTTGGTTAAAAAGAAAGTAAATCTGAAAAATACTGAATTTTTGTATTTAATTTCGAATTAGGAGTTACTTTTTGGAGGGTAGTGCAGAGTTGCAATAAATTTATGGTTTTTTAACTATTTATCTCGATCTTGTAAATTTCAATGGGATTAAATTTTCATTTACCCGGTTGGGAATATATTTTTTGGAGCAAGTTGGGATTTAGACCATTTGGAATGTGACGTAAATTTTAAAACGGGAAGTAAAATACAAAATTTCACCATTTGCCATCGCTAATAATTGTAAAATAGAGCACAGAATGAATTGTCATGGAAAAATCAACAAATAAAAGGAAAATTAATAATTTGAATTAATACAAATATGATACAAAACTTATCTTTATTTTATTTACAACCAAACAAAGACATCAATAAAAGTTATGTAAATTTAATAAATTACTCTAATTCTAAAACAAAAGGCCGAATAGAAATGTGCTATGAAAAAAAATGTCATTATTAATCTTTAATTTTAATTACAGCTAATATAAGAGTAAAAATCTAATAATTTAAAACATAGATTGCTATGCTAAAGATGGGAGCACAGAACATTTAAAGAGTGGTTAGAAAGTAAAAATTTTTATTTCAAAATGGGTCTGGATGTTTATTAATTTTTTAGGGAGTTTTAAATTTAAGACAATGAGCAATGATATTCCTCATCATCACCAACAAATATTGTTCGTTCATGACAAAATACGGTTATCCAAAACTGATCCTCGTAAGACAAATTTGAATTATATGCTTATGTTTCACAAAGAGCTTCTTGCTTAGAAGAAAATTACAAATTAACCCCCAAACATATATGGTAAGTTCCTAAAGCATCCTAATCAAACTTAAATTAAGGAAAATCTCCTTTAAAACTGAAACAATTTTCGAATATCAGTGAAAATCAAAAAGGTTAGGCTAGACAAAGAATTTCAAGTTTCTTTAAAGGAAAATTTTTAACAATTGAGTTTGCTCAAAATGAAAGATCACAAATTCCATATGACAAAAAGATTAAAGGTTCAATGGTTAATGAAGAATTTTACCGAGAGTCCTCTGCTGGACGTTTGGAATCGAAAAAAAGGGTTGATGAGGTTCTCAAACATTGAAAATATAAGAGACTTGTATTTACTAAGCATGGAGTTTTGGTGGGAGTAATAGAATTGACATTAACATTTTGCATGATGGAACATTTGAGTTTTCTGAAAAAACTCATTAGAATTTTTATAAGGGATATGCAATTTTTGCTAGATTATATTTTCAATCTCGATTTAGATGGGTCAAACAATGGAGGCTAGATATTGAAGTTTATACATACAAGCAACCACGGATTGGAAATTTGATGTTTTCTCACTATGTCAACACAAAACTCCCAGGAAAAATATTTCGCATGACAAACTACAATAACTTTGTTCCAAAATATCCAAAATTGCATTTTGGCAATGAGTTTTTACATCATGCCCAGGTGATAGAGCGCCATGTGATTGTTCAGGTCGTCGAAGTGAACCACGGCCAAATGTATATGAATGTCCAGAATCTTTGACGACAGAAGAATATAGGCTAGAATCACCAGTAGAATTTGAAAATTATTTTTATCTGAAAAGTTAATTGAATATTGAAAAAAAAAATTCTACTTTGAAGAGTTGTAATGCAGATGCTCATGGAGGTAAGAACACAGCTATGATGTTTCCTTTGGGTCTTTATTTTGGTTATTTTATAACTGTTTTAATATGTAAATGTAATAAAAAATTTAATCTATAAATTACCGTTTCTGAAAAATAATTCAAAACTGAATATTGAATAATTTTGACACAAAACTTAGTGCCAAGGTTGCATGAGATATTTGAAACATGAATTTTGCCTGTTTTCTAATACAAAGCTCATTTGAAAAACTTATAAATGCTTTCACTTTAATATTTTTTATTTCTCTATCATTGAAACGAATTTACAAGTTACTTTAGACAATTTTGAATGAAACCATCTTTTGCAATCAAAAGTGATTAAATAATGAAAACCACAAAGCAATTTTAAAATAATAATTGTTTTTTAAATATAATAGAATTTAGTATTAAATAATAGTACAAGAGCCTGATGGTTGCTTTTAACCGTTTCCTAAAAAAGTTAATTATAGAAATAAAAAAATTAAATAAAAAATATATAATAAGTTTGTTTTATTAATTTCTACTAAAAAATTAAAATGAACTAATGATCAAATTTTAAAATACTAAATACTAAATGATAAATAAAAATTATTTGTTTTCAAAACTGTTTTAAATATAAAAACTTTATGCGAAAAATTACTATATCATGAGTTTATAATATTAATCTCAGAATTATTATACCCCCCGAAATTTTGAATATATTTCTTTCATCAAATTTAGAAAGTACCAAAAATAATTTGAGCATTAAAAAAATCACTTTTGCATAAATAAATAAAAATCCATAATTAATTGAAACGAAACTTAATTTAAAAGATTTAGATATTAGATTTTATATAACAATAAAACTCTCGTCTATTTGATCCAAGAATTATTGCATGTGATCAGTTTTGACAATAATATCCTAAAATATATCAAAGTCACTTGAGCATCGATAACTCCCAAGTAATAAATCAAGATTTTTACATATTTATGATAAGAATGTATTGAATGACCAGACTGAAAAGGATTTTTAGCAAGGGCAAAAAATTTTTACGCGGTGAAAAAGTATATTAAGTATGCTCAATATTGTCTAAATTTTAATATTTAAATCAAAACTTGCATAAAAAAAGTCTCAAGTGGTTTAAAAATGAAGTTATTATTGCTTGGACTTAAGCCAATATTAGCAATTCTTAAAGTTATTACCAAACTATTATCATTTAAAAATACTTATATTAATTACAATAGTTTATTATATATTAGGTTTCTTAAATATTTTATATCAATCATTTCAAATTTTTGAATTAAATTTCAATAGGCTTAAACAATAAACAGTAAATAACAAGAGTTTATCAAAATTGGTAATGGTGTTACTCAGAATATAAGAATTATATATTAGTACACAAATTAGCCAATCAGAATAAGATGTAGTAAAAATGAAATTCCAGAATTCCTCTCAGAGGAATCACAGGATTCCAGAATTACAGGATTCTAGTATGAGAAATTGCAGGATTCCAGAATTGCAGGATTTCTCTCAAGGAATTATAAAATTCCAGGAATTCCAGGATTCCTGGCTAGAGAATTGAAAAATTCAAGGAATCTCGTATAACAAAATTTATATATATATAACAGTAGCATTAAAGCAGAAAGAACAGAATTTTTAGTTTAGAATAACCAAGTTCTAATATCTCATATTAATAAAATACTTATTTTAATCATAATTTCTTATTCGCTATTAACATTTTATGTTGATAACAACTGATACTTAACTACACTGGACCAATAGCTCTTAATTATGACTATTAATGGGATACTAACTCTTTTCTTGCCTTGGCTCTTATTTTTATTTTATTTTCTTTTTATTTTTTTTGTTGTGTTGTTTATTATTTACTAATTGATTAAAGAGTAACATGCAGAATTATTGATGTCAAAGTGACTGGTAAAAGATCCAAGAATAAGGATAGAACACTCAAGAATTGAGGATAGCTTACCAGGAAGATTACCAGCCATCATGCTAAGAAAGAAATTTGACAAAATTGTAATTCCAGGAAGCTACAGATAAAACTACCATTAAATCTCTGTTCATTTTACAAAGAACTCAACCAAAACTTTCAGATACCAAACTTTTAGATATTACCAACCATATCTACTATTGAGCACCAAGTTACGGGTTTGTTGTTTGTTTTCAGACCCCAAATAATTACCTGTAACAATGGATAACCAATTTTTTTATATAGACTAGATAGATATAGAAAAGATAATTGACAAATGTGACTACCTCTTTCTGCTTTTCACTTTTGTAAGAAATCTTAAACTAAAACTACTCCTTTCTATTTTTTACTTTTGTAAAAAATCTTAAACTACTTTTTTCCTACTCTTTATTCTTGCAAGACATAAATAACAAATTAACAATTATTAATTTTTTACCACCTAATCCTAAAATTTAATTTAGTTATTTGATAATTAATTGTTCATGAATTTCTATTTCATATTCATTGGTTATTCAAATATTGAATTGTGAATTACTGGTGAGCATAGTAATTTGAAAGTTGAGATACGAATTATTGGGTAATAGTTATTTAAATATTGAGTTGCAAATTATTGGTGGGTAATGGTTATTTGAATATTGAATTTGCGTATTTTTGGTAAGTAGTGGTTATCAAATGTTAAGTTGAATTATTGGTAGGTAGTGGTTATATTTGAATATTGAATTTAGTCATTTTTGATGGCTGGTAGTTATTTAAATATTGAGTTGTGAAATATTAGTAAATAGGTATATTCAAATGTTGTATTGCAAATTATTGGTAAATGATAGTTATTTGAATGTTGAATTCATGTATTTTTGATAAGTGGTTGTTATTCAAATATTAAGTTGCAAATTATTGGTGGATGGTAGTTATTTAAATTTTGAATTTGCAAATTATTGGTAGACAGTAATTATCTGTTAATTGTTGATATTAAATTAGAGTCAAGCTCAATAGGGTTTTTTTTCTGCTGATTTTGCCAAGTCTATTTTGTTGGCTGTGGTTTCATTAGGTAGTAAATAGGAATAGTTTAACCCATAATACATATTAATAACCATAAGTAAAAACAGACATTTAGTTGGAATATGACAAGTATAGAAGTTAAATACAATTCATGTTATAGACCATAAGTAGAATCAGACATTCGGCAGAATAGATACATACACAGTAATTAGAGAACACCACATTTGGTGATATAAAAGAATTGGAAACCTTATGCTTGATTAAGTTTTTTTGGTTAAAATTGGGATTTTTTGGTAAAAGATGCCCCTCTCCTTCATCTAATACTTAGAGCTAAAAAATATATATTAACATCCTTATCTGGATTGTTTTATCAACTAGAAATTTTTAACTTTTGAGATCTGCTGTGGTTATTAGTATGACTGGGGATAAAAATGAATCTCTTAAATTTTTTTAGTGTTCTTTGAATTTATGAGTTATGAATAATAAATTATTAGTTGTACTGATTATAGCTATTGGGTTTGTAAGTTGTTAGACACTGGTAATTCGTTGCTAATAAAGATAAGAGTAATCCTATATAGGATAAAATTTTGCTTAAAGACAGAAAAAACCTCTTTATATGTTATTGTCTTTAAGTTGTTAATTTTAAGATCAAAAATTATGTATTTGTTTTTCATGCAAAAATGTGATAACAAGAATACAAAAATACAAGAATGGGGTTAATTAATATGTAGTAATTAAAAACAAAACATTATTTTTTGAAATTTTAATACTGTTTGAAAATTTTTTATATTATTATGTAGATCTTTATAACTAATGTAATATTAAACAGATTCTTATGACTTATTTTTTTTGACTCTGTTATTCTAAAATAACTAAATACAATTAGTATAGAAATCAAATTTACATTCTTCTTAAAACTATCAGATTTATTATAACATTTGATTTAGCTCTTTTTTTTGTCTAAGAAAACAATATAAATAATCACAGATAGATTAGTCATTAAGAACATACTATCCATATCTCATATCTAAAAAAAATTAATATATTAAACCGAATAATGTAAAAAAAATTGAAAACCATTAGGTATAGCCAATACATATACTCTCTGTTATAACATAGGATCTAGAAACATGACTGTTTACTTAAAATACAGCTTTTAAACATTGAAAAGATTTCAAAACAAGTTTAGTGTTTATTATTATCATATCTCAATTAAAATTATAATTTCAGTCTAGTTTCAATATTAGATACTAAAAAAAATAGGAATTTGGCAATGGGCAACAAATAACAAAGAATTGGAAAAGTATTAATAATCAACAAATAATTAACTATCTAATTTAAACACCTAAATAAAATTAAGTACATTATTTTAAATATATTTCGTTCTATGGAAGCATATTCCCACCTTGATTCATATAATGAAAAGTTCAAATATTGGTAAATATTTACATTTTTAGATGAGTGATTGATTTAATTTACTTGATTTAATCTACTTAAACAGATTTACTGCCAGTCTGCTTATATAAGTTAGTCAATAAAATTAGGCACAACATGAAATTTTTATTTATTATGAATAATTCTTAAAAGTTGTATTTGGTAAATTATTATTTACAGTCAGCCAAAATTTATGAGGTTAATAAATATCTAACATCCAAGATTTGTAACAAAATCTTTCATACTAAAAATAGGAATATTTATGATTTTGTTATTATTTACTAAAAAACTATTTTAGGTATAATTGGTAAAAAGCATTTTGTAATAGAAAAGTATACATCTTAAAAAAAATTAGCAAATACAAAATAAATATATCTGTTTATAAAAAAAGAAAAAATACAAGATGTTAGCATATTATAATATAGTAAGATATAAAATTCAATAATCTCAAAACTTGGGTTTTCTATAAATGATAAGTCTTTCATTTATTATATTCAAAAAGCTTTTAATCTAAAAACCTTTATTAATGATATAAAAATCAAGAATTAAAAGAGAAATTGGTTCTTTAAAATATAATATATTAGCATATATATACTTTTATCTTTATATCTTTTTTAAGAAAAACTTTTTAAATAAAAGTTATTAAATATAAGACATTTGCTTATTAATTTTATTTATGTACAAACATGTTTTAAAAACCTTATTCTTTTGAATCATTATTTATATATATTTGTAATATCTATCTAAATTAACATTTTAATTAATCAAGCTTACTTAAACTTAAGATAATTTTTTTTTTTGGTTTAATACATCAAATATTATATTTTACATTTTATCAATAGGTATATTTTAATAAAATTGTTGTTTTTAAATATAAACTAAATGTTGAAAGTATACAATTAAATTTATTTTTTTATTTTATTTGTTAATAAAAAACACATCAAATTAATATTAATATAGAGAATTTATGTATGTATTATAATAACTCTGCTTTTATTTTTAATTAATTTTTTAATAATATTATATATATATGAACTATTATAAAGAAATTTTAATTTATATTATTCTGGAATATTAAAATTTTGTTACTATAATAAATTATTATTATAAATTAATTTATAATATTAAACTTTAATTGTAATAACCAATTAAAAAACTAGATTTTAATATTACACAAATAAATTATTAATATATTTATGAGAAAACAATTACTTAAAAAAAATAATTGCTAATCAATTTTGTTTTTGATTATTTTTTATTTTCTTTTATTGTAATATTCATCTAACTTTTTAAAAAGCTTAAATAATTAACAAGATAAATTAATTTTTTAAATAATCAAATTAATCTTAAATATTCTAATTTTTTTTTTCAACTCTACTACATTTAATAAAAATGTATTTAATTGGCTATTAGTCAAGTAATCAAGAGTTTTATTTTTTAAGATATGCTAGATCTTTTTTCCAAATTAGATTAAGCAAAGTTTAAAGAATAAAATAATATTATAGCTTTCTAATTAACTTATAAATAAAACAAAATAATCATAATTTTTAATAAATTTACAATCTTAAATAGAAATTGAATCATTTTTTCTGATGATTTTTGGTACTATTATTGGTGGTGCTTAAGAAATCATCTCTAATTATTAAAAATTTACTGTATAAATGGTCTTTATTCTGGTGTTTAGTGCTATTTTCAAAGTTAAATTGGTTTATTTTAAGGCTGTTTTTTAATCTGTGTATGGTTTTCTAAGTATTAAGTCTGTATTAAAGAACAATATAAAGTTTTTTTGCATAGAATTTGTTATTTAAAAGTCTTTAAAAACTGTATTTTTGGTTGAATTTGCAAGTTTTGTTTATTAGACTACTCTCAAAATTTTCAAATCTTTGGTAATTTCTGAGTTTGGTTCTTCTTTTGCTATTATTGCTTTGTATAATATGCTTTTAAATGTATTTATTACTAATATTAAAACAATATTTGGTGTTTTTGGTAAAATTATCTGTATTATACTAAAATTTGCTAATGTTTGACAATATATTGTTATTTATTTTAAAGAACTATATACTATTATATCTACTTTAAATTATTGATTGGTGTTAGTAAACAAAAATAGTATTAGAATTTTTCTTTTAATTAATTAAAATAAGATTATTTTGTTTTATAATAAGTTTAAAACCAAGTTGATTAATCTTTTTTCTGATTATATTGTCTTTGAAATTAATAATATAATCTTTTATATTGATAATTAGATTTGTTTTATTTTTTACTTTTTTAATTTTGGTCAATATTTCTGATTTGTTCTGGTTATATTTAAATCTTAGACTAATTTGAATATTACAATAGTCAAAACTAGTATATTAAAAAAGTGCTATATCTAATAAAAAACTTTTGGTGTTGGTGCTATTTTAGATATTAAGAAGTAATTTATCTAACTGTAAATTATAAGCTGTTTCCACTTTTTCTTTTCAGAGTTCTAAAGTTTTTAAAGTGTTTATACCATGTTTTGTAAATGCTAAATCTTATGTTAAAGCTTCTGTTCCCTTAAACTCCTCTAAGTTTTTACTTTTAATGACTTCTGTCTTTTTTCTGTAATTATTAGTGATTCTTTGGTGTTTTTTTAGTTGACTTTTTTGGAATCTGATTTTGTTAAACTTTTATATTAATTAAATTAAATGTTAAATCTGTTAGCTCTCTAATTACTGTGTTTAAACAATTTATTAAGAGTAATTTAGTTTTAAGCAGTGTTTTTAGTTTCAAAATTAATGAACTTATAGTTTATTTAAGTTTTTTTTAGCAAAGTTGTTGGTAAGTTGAAAAAAAATAGTTTTACTAAAAAAAAAGTGCTGTATATATAATGTTAATATGTTTAATAATTCAGATTTTTTAATTGATATTAATAATGAAATATTTTCTAATTTAATATTCTTTTAGATATATAAGCTTAATAGTATTAAAACTAATTTCTTAAAAACAGCTATATAGCTAGTCAGGTTAGTTTTTTGTAGTATTAGATTATTTGATATATTTCAAAAAATGTTGACTTTAGTTAAGTTTACTTCTGTTATATTAATATAGTATAGTCTAAATTGATTCAAGTAGTTGATTATATATAGAAATATGTAAATTATATTTAATTTTAGAGCACTTAGTTTTTTTCTAATTTTTAGATAGTAATTAAGCCATGATTATTAAATCTTAATAAAAACAAATTTGTTAATGTTTTAACAATTTAGATTATTTTTTTATTAATTATTAAAAGCAGTTAAATTTAATATCAAATACTAATTTTTTTTAAATTAAAAT
>JAAOMT010000514.1:0-13582 GCA_016748015.1 Geosiphon pyriformis | reverse complement strand
TTTACTAAAAAAAAAGTGCTGTATATATAATGTTAATATGTTTAATAATTCAGATTTTTTAATTGATATTAATAATGAAATATTTTCTAATTTAATATTCTTTTAGATATATAAGCTTAATAGTATTAAAACTAATTTCTTAAAAACAGCTATATAGCTAGTCAGGTTAGTTTTTTGTAGTATTAGATTATTTGATATATTTCAAAAAATGTTGACTTTAGTTAAGTTTACTTCTGTTATATTAATATAGTATAGTCTAAATTGATTCAAGTAGTTGATTATATATAGAAATATGTAAATTATATTTAATTTTAGAGCACTTAGTTTTTTTCTAATTTTTAGATAGTAATTAAGCCATGATTATTAAATCTTAATAAAAACAAATTTGTTAATGTTTTAACAATTTAGATTATTTTTTTATTAATTATTAAAAGCAGTTAAATTTAATATCAAATACTAATTTTTTTTAAATTAAAATATTATTAATATTATTGTTTATTATTTATAATTGGTTCAAGGTTATCTTGAATATATCATCAAAATGAAAATGGTTTTTCAAAAATATTCAACCATTAATGCGAAAATATTGGTTGTTTAAATAGTCAATTAACATTATAAAAAAGATTTTATACTTTTTTACCTACTTCCTTGAATATTTAGCTCTTTTAATAATATTTTTGATCAATTGAATATAGAATCAACTTTTTAATAATTTGGAAAGCCAATAACCCAATCTTCTATTTCGGATTAGGTTTAATTATTTGCTTTTAAATATTTCACAATGAAAAAACTTTTCACTTCAGAAAATTATTTGGTTACAAAATTATCGCTAAGAAATATAATATTTATTAAACCGCTCAAGATTCTTTTAAATGGCTCTAAATTTAAGTATTATAAAAATAAAAATCAATCTGAAATAAAATTTCTAAAATTAAAGAGAGGATTTTTGTAGCTAATTGAATTACAAATCTTTGTTTAACATTTAAAAATAAAATATTATAGATTTATTAAGCTAATAAATTAAGAGCTTCTGTTTTATTATATCTTTAAAAGTTAAAAATTTAGGAAAATTTTAATAATAATTATAAGCTAAGATGGTGTGATTGACTTTGTTGGAAAAATAATATTTCATTATTTTTATTAATTAAACATAATTATCACAATGATAGATTTTCTTTTAACTAAAAATATTAACAATTTTATTGACATTTTAAACACTATTTTACAATTCATTAAGTCTAAAATATAATTAAAGATTGAAATTTACAGAGACAGAAATAATAAGATTTTATTTAAAAATCAGTAAAACTGAAGCAAAATATTTCTGCAAAAAATTCTTATGTAAAGCTAGATAATAGAATTATTACAATAAATGTTTTTGAAAGCATATTTAATCAACAGTATAAAAATTATTTTATTGATAATAATTTTGTATAATAATGAAGTCATTAAGAGAATTCGTAAAAATTTAAAAAAGGTAGATATTTTTGAGTTTTTCATACATTTATTCATTTTTTTTTGAATTCTCCTAAGAAAAAAAGCATTTATGCAGGCAAAGAAAGTTTATTATTTGTTTTCTAATACAAATTTCTAACATTGTTATCAAACTAAAATATCTAATGGTGGTAATTTGTTGACCTAATTGAACTTTTGTGTCTGGTTACAAATCTATCAAACTTAACAATAAAAAAAAGTATTGAAAGCATTTCAAGATCAAATATTTTTTACAATTCCAGTTGAAAAAGGTCATATTAAAATTATTATTGATCACAAGACAAATAAATCAAATCAGAAATCGCTTTATATAATTATCTAAAAAATTGGTTTGCTCTTATTAGCATTTATTTACATACGCGTTTTTGAGAAGATAAAGACTTTTGGATTCAAAGTTAAATGTGGATTAGAATAATTTAATTTTCAACAATTGCAATTTTTAATTAATTAAAAATTTATCAAGTTTATAATTTTAAGAAGGCTAATATAAGTTGTTGATTTGTAATTCTCTATTATTTGCATTTTCTATTGATTTATGCTTAAATATTTTTACTTAATATAATTCAAAGAATTGTATTCTAATAATATAAATAGAAATATCCAGATGTAAAAATTAATAAAAGATCTAAAACTTAACAACTAATATTATAATGTTTACATTTGTAATGATTCTGAAAAATATATTTCGAATAAATCTTCTTAAATTACAATTCACAAAATATACTTCTTATCAATATAGAATACACCTTCTACTTAAGTATACATTAAGTACTAAAATACATAAGTTAATAACTTATAATAATTAGTTGTATTAGTACTAGAACTTGAAATTCTATCACTTGAAAATTTCATTTTAATTACTTACTTTTTTCTTGAAAACGTTTTTCGGCTAAATAGCAGTGTGCTTTCCATGCCAAGTCTGCTTTTTTAGAAAGCATTTTTAAAAGTTCATTATTTTTGACTTGACTTTTAACAAAAAAAGAATGCTCAGTATATCTTTCTTCTAATTTATTTTTTTCTTTGA
Organism: Geosiphon pyriformis; assembly: GCA_016748015.1. NCBI lineage: Eukaryota > Fungi > Glomeromycota > Glomeromycetes > Archaeosporales > Geosiphonaceae > Geosiphon > Geosiphon pyriformis. The sequence continues at coordinate 11,064 of JAAOMT010000514.1, read as the reverse complement.
TGCTATCTGTTTTGAAAACTTCCAAATCTTGCGTCTTAATTTTTGGAAATAGCAAAGTTTGCTGAAGATTTATAGGATGATCAAGTATTGTGTGATTTCTTATTAAAGAGATTTGTATAAATTTCGAACCTGATCCCAATAGGGGTCGACGAGATAAAAAGAAGGGTAAAATAAAGAAAAGAATCAGAAATGTTAATTCCATGAGGATCATGTGTTTGAAAGACTTTCTAAAATTCAAAAGCCATCTGATATTTCTAGTCAAAGAAATCTTTTTTTTTTAAACATAATTTTTCGAATCTAAAGAATCAGGAGAGCTTTCTAATTATTTATTATTAGAAATTCTTAAAATTTCAAATATTTTCATCAATCTTATCGTTTTGAATAATTTTCCAAAACAAAAACATGTTAAAAGTTTCAAAGTTAACATCGCATCGTGAGATGACCAAATGTTTGGACATTGATTAAATTCCTATTATATTTAAAGAAAAATTTCTGGAATTCTTGATTTTAAATATGATAATAATTTATCATTAGATAAATTTCCTCCATGTCTATTCCTTATCTGGAAACGATTCCTATTTTTTGATCTTGGAATCAAAGTGGACCTATAATAAGTAAAACAATCGGTAAGAAAACTTTCAAGGCTTTACATTTATAAGGTAAAAATGTACTTTTTTGGATCGCTGGAAATTATTATCGTTTCTTGCTACATTTAGAATATGTCCAAGTTTTTATAATGAGAAAAACTAAAAAGTTATTTTTCCTCCGAAATTTGCGGTGCAAACAAATAGAATTCAATTACGTATACATACAGTATGATATGATGCACAAGACATTTTGAAAAGCATTTATTACCAAATTTTTATTTTTAATACATGTATAACTTTCTAGTTTATGATTAGAATTAACAATTGGCATCATTAATTTTTTTGGTTTTCTCTGATGAAAATATATATAACTTCGAGGTGTTAAATTCATGTAATCAAATCAAAGCAAAGCTCATTGTTTGAAAATTGCAACATATTTATATTAGTATTAACAGCAAAAAAGAAATTTCGATTGAAGCAAATGATTTCAAAATATAAAAATAAAAAAGACAAAATTCATACAATTACAAACTTAAAATATAAATAAATTTTAAAAATCGACTCATGTTTTAAATTACAAATAATAAGACAAATTTATTTACTTGTATCTTTTGAAAATTTTCAAGAAAAACAACCTCTATTTGGTTCCGAAAAGGATGCCTTTCAAAGTTTTTTGTCACAAAGGTACTTTTGTTGTAAAACAATCTTGAAACATTGTATGCCCTAAATATGGACCTAGATGCTGATTATCAGCATGTGTTTATAATATTTCATTGAATCTTCCCAGCCACTTGTATGATATGTTGTTTTATAAGGATGATTTCTTCCATTGCAACTCTTGATAATATTTTTTAATCATATTGATAAATTTGATTTTTTTGTGAAACTCAAAAAAAAAGCAGAAAGCAGAAAGCACAAAGAACAAAGAACAAAGAAAATTACCTCATTCTCATCTAAAGTCACCGTGTGATAACATAAATAAATTTTTGGGTTTGCACAATCGCATGAAGGTTCTAAACAGAATTCTTTTCTAAAATGTCTATATAGGAGATCTAAAAGCTTTATTACTAAGCCTCTTTTTTTTATGATCAATATCTTCAATTGGAAATTAGGGACCCAGTCGTCACAATAAGTTACTCTCCAAAGTTTCACCAAGAGTTCGATATAATAGATGAATTGATTATTTCCAATTCTCGGTTGTCCGAATGTAATAAGAGTTATTGATGCTTTTATATATTCCCTTTTATATTCAAGTGCAGCAAATACCACAAAATTGTAAATTTTAGAATTTTCTTTCCACAATAGTTTTTCAATGAATATAAATTTTTATTTACCAGCTCCAATTCCAAAACCTGTAAATGTATATTGGTTCAATTGATCTTTTAAATTGTTTTTCTCTTCAAAAATTCTCAATTTCTCCCAGAACCAAGTTTTACAGGTTTCCCAACATTGATAAAAAACTTCGGTCACCAAACCATATTCTACGTGAGGGTAAGAAATGGTACCTCATCTACGATTGCTTGAAACTAATGTGAAATAATCAAAATCATACTCTGGAGTATTAAAAGCAATCGTTTTTTCTGAAAATATTGCTGTTTTAAAAAAAATATTGATTTATTAAATAAAATTAAATGGGGGTTTTTTTTAAGAATTAATAATGAACTTCAAGAAAGGATTATTATTTACTAACCCCAAACTTTTTTTGTCTTTTACCAACCAAATAGTTTTTTCTGTTATTTAAAACTTGTTGACATGATACCATCCATGAAAATTTTGCCGCAGAATCCAATACCTGCAAAATATCTATATCTTCCACTGTCTTTTTAACAAACGTTACATCTACGCTATCTCCTTTTATTGCAACTAACTGATTATAAAGGTCAGCGGCTGGTCTATTAAGAAAAATTTGTGGATTTCTTTTTTGAATTGATTCATTAACAAATTGATTTTGTTTAAAAGAAGATAATAGTTGAGTTTTATTGTAGGATTGTTCTTTTACTAAATACTCATTAAACAACACCTTTTCTTGGATTTTAATAGGTATATTTATTGTTTGGGAACGAAGAACAGGTATTAAATTCAAGAACAGAAAGAACAAAATTATAAAGAACACATTTGGCAAAATAATTGAAAAAGTAATTCATTTTAATTTTCAACCTCAGTCACGTGAATTATAATAATTTTTTACCGAAAGCATGATATTTGATATATTGGGGGAGGGGGGGGGGAAATGAACACGAAAAACAAATTTTGTCCAACCAATTTGAAAATATTATGGTCATTAAGCCATGATAAAGCTGAAACTTTTAAAATAAGCTAATTTGATTTGAAAAGATTCAGAAATCAAAGTTATCATTGAATTGGAGGTTTCAGACTTTGAAATAAATACAGTCTCTACCAAAAGCTACCAATTTCTAATTTAATATCTGGTAATTGTGCAGGTCAATTTGAAAGTGTTTTAATCTGCAGCTTTACATTATGAACTGATAATTGTCTTATACTTTTTCTGGTTAATTTTTCATGAATAAATTGTAAAAACTTCTTTTTCTACAATATTAATATTATCCAAGTATTCATTTTTTTCTGAAAAGTAATTTCAAAACATTATTATAATTAATTTTTAGAAATAATATAACACATATTTTCATTCGCAAATATTAAAAATCTAACTTAATAGGTTATAACTCCAAATCATATAAATACAATATTCAAAATTTTATCTTAAACTTATCATGAATATTCTGCTTTTTTTATTTAATTTAATTTTCTGTTATCATTTATATAATTTTTATTTTGGTTTTGTTAAATTAAAATATTATTTATTTTTTTAAATACCATCAAATTTATTAATATATACTTTGAAATTATTTTATATATATATTTATATATATTTATATATTTTATATATTTTATAATCAAATTTTAAAAAATATTGGCATTAAAAAATAATTATAAAAAAAATTATGTTTTATAAAAATATAAAATATAATTTTATTTTATTTTATTTGGGCAAACTGCGACAAAAACCAAGCAAAGTGAATATTTTATTATCTAACTAATTGAAAGACTGATGTGGTTAAAAGTTAATTAATTTAATTAATAACATTTTGATTATCATAGTTGTAACCTATAAACAAATTTATGTAAATCACAGTTTAAATTATTATCATAGCAGAATAAGATTATGTCTATATAAAAATAATATATATAAAAATTAATTTACATCAAATCCACCATAAAACCAAAGGATTATAGCACTATTAGAAGTATTTTAAAGAAAACTTAAGAAAATAATATCGCTCCATATGTTTTTAAAATTAATGATATTCAAACTTTTTAGGAATATCTAGATAAAAAAAAAATCATTTATAAAATTTACCAAAAAGAATAAAAACGAATAAACAATAAATAAACACTACCACCAACTTATGTTAAACCAAGAAAAAAACAAAAAATTTAAAAAATTTAAAATAAATAGCTGTTTTCTTTATTATTTTTGAATTATTATCAGACAAATTTCTATAATTTTATTTGTTTCTTAAAATTACAAAATTTATATTGTTCTTGTTTTTAAAATACAAAAAGTTATGTAAATACATAATATTATAAAATATTATAAAGAATACAATGGCAAAAATCAGATAATCTGATTTAATGTATATTTATTTTTTAAAACATAATTGTTCTCATAATGCAAAAAATATAAACAAGCAATTTATTTTATTATTTTATTTGTTAACAGTATTTGTAGTACACAAACACACATTTTAATCCAAAATTTGTAATTTTCTACTATAAAAATTTGTAATTTAACTACTTTAAAACAAACAAACAAAAAAAAGAACAATAGACCATATAAACTTTATTTCTAATTAATATTATTTTTTATTTTGAACTGCTGTATGTTTAGTAAATATAATTGACGTTCTACTTTGAGTAACAAAAATTATTTTTAAAAGTCTGTTCAATATTAAATTGACTGTGAATTTTTTTGAAAATCAAATTAATTCTATTAAAGTAGATGCTTTTAACATACTTAATTTGTTACATCTTGTTTTTTGCATTAAAAAAACATTTCTAAAAAAGTTTTTCTTTATTTCATCAAGTAAAATACAATTTTTGTTTAACAACTGCACACAACTACTTTCAAAAAAATTTTATCATATCTATTTATACTACAACTAAGTTATTTTTGTTATTTATTATCTATTTTATGACTGTATAATCATAATTTGCTGCAAACAACAATGGTTGTATTTTAATAGACTTTAACATATTTTGTATGTTGTTCTTAAGCAATTTTCTTTACTAAACAAATTTAAATTTTTTTTGTGGTCAAAAATCCAGCTAAATAACAAATAATTAACACGTTTCAAATTAACATAATATTCTAATTAATAATAATAATAAACGCTAAATTAGCTTATTTATATAAATTAAGAGTAAAAAAACATATGAAAAATAGGATTTGCAAAATATTTTTCAAAACATTTTGCATAAAAGCAGTTGGTTATAACGTGACAGTGCTTTTTAACTAAACTTAAATGAATTTAAAAAAGTAAAAATCAGCAATAATACTTTAAAATTGCTTATAAATAAATTTTTAAAAAATACAAATGTATTTAGCAAAGTAATAAGTAATAAAATAATGTGTAAAAACTTTATCTCTCTATTTTTAAATACAGCTATAAAGTATTTATAAGTAATTAAATTACTTCTTCTACTTAAAGCTAAAGATAAACTTAATAAAAGTTATAACTTTAATTTTATAAATTATATAGTTATTTTAGATAACATTATAATATGTAAAATAGAGGCAAAAAAAATAGATTTTGACAAAAAAGCAGTTCAAAACATAATACAAATATACAGTATTATGAAGCGTTTAAGCAAGCATAAATAAAAAAACACAGATTTGGAAAATTTAGAAAGTTCTAATTATAATATATAAGATTGTGTTAAATGTTCTAAACTGGTTATTCTTGTAATAGACGAACACAAAAAATAATCTAGTTCTATATAGATCTAATATACAATCATATAACTTTAATAATACTAAAATAATAAAATTGGAAGCAAAAAACAATATAATATATATTATCACAATTCTGGAAAAACAAATTTATAAATTAAAAACAAAATGTTGTTATGTTTTAAAGAAACTCAGATTGTTACTTTAAATATATGTCTTATTAATAACACAAGAGACACATGTAAAATACTGTACAGTATAATTTTTTTGTTTACTAAAAATAAATTTATAAAAAAAATTTCATTATTAATGATCATTATAATATTACAGATTAAAATAACAAACTAATAAATTGTAAAGTAAAACAAAATTATATTGTAATAAAATTAATAAAAAAAGAATTCAATTTCAAAAAATGTTTGAATTAGTATAAATTTAATATGTAAGATCAGTTTCATAAATATTTTAATTGCTATTTTTTCTAAAAATAACAAAAAAATTTGAAGATAGAAGAATAATCTGTACTGTTAACAAAAGATAACATATTAATATATTTCTATATTTCATATTAGCACTTTTAGAATTCAATATCAAGTATTAATTATATTTTTTAGTAACATTTATTAATTAATTTTCAAGACTAATAGCTCTAAGTAAATACCAACAAGTAATTTTTTATTCACAGATATTTAAATACCTGGAAATTTAAAAAAGAAAAATAAACAAATTGAAAAAGATTGGATATTTAAAAGTGATTTTTATTACTTTGATTCATATATGTTTTATATATTGAAACATGCTTTTTTATAGCTGAGAAATACATTACTTATATAGCTATTTAAAGTGATTAATAACTAAATTAATAACTAAGTCAACAATCAGATTATTAATTAGGTTAACAATCAAGCTATTTGATCAGGTTAATAATTAGGTCAACAATCAGATTAATAACCAGATTATTAATTACTTTCTAAAAATAAGGTGGCTAATACATGTAATAATTAATAAAAACAATGGCTTTGAACTATAACATTATTCTCTCCAAAAAGATTAAGCTCTGGTAAAATTAAACTATTTATGAGATATTCTAATTGAAAAGTTTTGAAACTAACTACCTTTAATATCAACTGATACAATTTTAGAATCAGCTAACGGGGTATGCACTTTTATCCAGTCAAATTTCAAGATTCTAAATGGTGTTTCATAAAACTTGAACAAAGAAACGATACGATTTATGATAAATTTTCTTTTTCCAATTCTTCTTCTTGAAGGTCTTGGAAATAAATCAACTGAGTTATAACTTTAGAAACGTAAAATATTTATTAGAAATAAGTTTTTTTTATGCTTAAATATAATTTAATACTAACAAACCCATTAATAATTTTTTTCACAATATAATCTTAATTTATTTTTGTTTACTCCTTTTATTTCTTCTAAAATTGCGAACTTAAAATCTCTTCCTTTTTTCTATATATATATAAATTAAATAAGTTAATTTAATATAATTATAATAAATTATTCAATTAAGAATATATTAACTTACACTTAATATATTTCTAGAGTATTTTTCTAAATTATTTATCTTCATACTGGGTACCCGTCTATGATAGGAAAAAATTTCATTAGTAAAATTTTCTCCTATTAATTTCACCAATTCAGATAGATTTTTATCAAATGCGCATATCAATTGTATTTGATTCAATATTTCTAAAATTAATATAAAAATAATAATTGGTGTTGTTAACATTTGAGATTGTGGTAAATAAGGTATGGTGTTTGAATTCGTGTTTCTTTTTGAGTATTTATATAAAACTGTGTGACACAAAAATTTTATTTTTATTATTTATCATCTCAATTCTCCACACCTAGCATTATTCTTTCTGCAACTTACTATATATCACTATGCCTATGACGAAAGTATTACAAATTTTACAAATGGAATTCGTTAAAGATCATTACTTTTGTTTAATTTTGCTCGATTGATATATGTGTTGCGTCTGACCTTTAGTAAAATTCCTATTTTTATGGCGATTTTTTCCTCACTATTTTACATTGATAACCCAATACAAAAAGGACTTGATAACTAACCATGTTACAGTTTAGGAAAAATAATTTTAAACAATTCTACTCTGATTACAATAATATTTTAATAAAATTAATAACTACCGGATAAGTTTTGATACAAAAAAGAGAGCAAAGAGTATTCGATAAGTTAAAACAATTGAATAAGAGAGAAAACAATAGATGAATTTAAAAGTAGAGGAAAGATTTAAGTTAGGAGAACGAATATAAATGGTATGCTATATTATATAGAGAATAATTATCAATATTTAAACTATCTAAAAATTAGTAGCGAGTAAACATACAATGATATAATATCAATGCTTTCACTATTACAATTTAATGCAATTTTAAGTGTCACCAGAAAAATAAACCAAAACTCGGGTAAAGTGAGATGGTTAGTATTTGTCGTTCAGATAAAAATTCCTTTCTTCTTGAGAATTGAGTGTGTTGAATAATCTTGAAAAAAGCAGAACGAAACTAATCAAATAATTATGTTTAGCAAAAATAATGATTATCTAACTTGATTTTTATTTTTTTGTGATTATAAATATTTTATACTAAGCTTTGAATTTTTTTTTTACCATCTTTTTTTAATTATCTAGTATTTTTTTAAAATGATTTATTGATACCATATTTAACATGTTAATTAAAATTAAAATTTATTATGTGCTGAATTAAATGCAAATTAGACAATATAAGTTATCAGCAGTTTTTTCTGTCAATCCCATTTTATTGGTAAAATATTGCATGTGAATATTGTGATTAGTCAATATTCAATAAGATTAAGATTAGAAGATTGTGCTAGTCATTTCAAATGTTTACAAGTCAGTGAGAACTTTTTCACAATAAAGTCTAAAACGCTCATCTCCATCCCCTGACAATTTAGCTTGGACTTTAGTTTTGTAATTATCCATTGTTTCTTCGAAGATAGCGTCAAGATACTTCTCCAAGGCAGGTGTCCATACAGCAGAATTAATATGACGCATAGAGGACACCTCCACAGCAAGTTCCTCTCCAATTTTTGATGACGTATCAAACTACCCCAGGAAGCAACGAAACAGTTAGATAAAATTTTTGCTATGGAACGTGAACCACGCCTTTCTTCGACAAGACATTTCGAGTATCTTTGTACTCCAGATGTGAATTATGTCGAGGACTACTTCAAGAGTCGGAAAGCATCTACCTAATGTATTCAAGAATATACCGTGTATATATCTGAAACCGGGATGGAGCTTGACTTCGTTCAATATTGCAATTTTTTCACTGATAGCTTAGCTCAAAAAAATCAACTTGCGGTTACGCCTAATCCAATCAGAGCTTTCTGTAACAGTTACATTACGTGGCTGAAGGTGCGGTATTATTGCAATTTTTGATTAATACATAAAACCCAAAACTCATACAAAAACTCGAATAATTATAGTCTAATATGGGAGTAGCAATAGCAGGAACATGTGCCACATTCTTCGAAACAAAAAAGCGTGTAAGCTATCGGTTAACATTCACAGCACTGCTGAGGTGGGTTAGTATGGATGTATGCACACTCGTTTCGAACGGAATACTCACATATTATCACCTGCAGGATGTGATATGCCTTAACGCAAAAACTGATATCTTCCAAGCCCATTTGCAATCAGGGTCTGTTCTGCCTATTCTTCCGCCTGCACCCAAAACTCCACCTCAAACTTTCATAGATTTAACGCCATTGAAAATAACTCCCAATAAGCGACCATATGAGAAGGAAGAACTTCAGCAGTAAATCCCGTTTTTCTACCTGCTACGTATCACTTTACAATAAGAGATTCTTAACTTTGCTCTCTTTATATGATAGATTTATCCAAGACATCTCTATAGTATGTGCATCTGGGGAGACGATTGAGGAGTTGTCATCAAAAATTGGAGAGGAACTTGCTGTGGAGGTGTCCTCTATGCGTCATATTAATCCTGCTGTATGAACACCTGCCTTGGAGAAGTATCTTGACGCTATCTTCGAAGAAACAATGGATAATTACAAAACTAAAGTCCAAGCTAAATTGTCAGGGGATGGAGATGAGCGTTTTAGACTTTATTGTGAAAAAGTTCTCACTGACTTGTAAACATTAATATCTATTTGTATATTAATATCAAAGAAGATACCAATAATTGCTTTCATTTAGTTACCACCTTATAGATGTCAATCCTACAATGAGCAGAAAAATAGGGGAACGAAAACACATAGTATATCAAGTATCCTCTTTATTTAAATATTATGAAAGAACTTTTCTTAACCTTGAATTCGATTGGATCGAATCGCAAGCTCGCGCTGCAAAAATAATGAAGTCATCAAACAATTCTGGGATTGTGCAGTGGATATTAAGGCAACAAGATCCTATGATGAATTAGATATTTGGCACATGGAAGTTGCAGGCCCTCCTTATAATGCAAGTGAGAAGCACACCTTAGATGACTCAAAGAAAACACTGGACTGATATTCTGAATTTAATCGCAATATTACGGGACCACCTCGATTGCGAAGTGAAACTTGCAGTGAAGATTAGGTTTTTAGCATCCAGTCAATAAGTAAGTGCATGGTATATGGTTTATGTTAAGAGGTTGTATTTTCTAATATTCCATTCCCATCACTTCAGACAATCAACTTACCCTTTATGCTCTCAGCATGCTTCCTGATGGATATTTTCTTGTAACAGAGCTTGCTACAGCCACAATACCTTTCAGTTTTAATGCCCGGAGCCAATATAAAGCTGTCCTCAGGATGATGGCTATCTTTCATGTATGTGTTTAGATTAGGTATCTGACCATACTTTTATTTCTGGTGATTTATATGGTGGTATCTTTTCTGTAGGATGAAATGATAAAGCAGGAGGCGTTGACGGAAAAAATTAATCAATCTGTACTTAGAACTAAAGAAACAAAGGTCCGTGATGTGTTAAGGATGCCTGAGTTAGAATAAATATCATTTATTTTGTAATTTTTTACCAGTCAGTTTCTTACTAAGTAATAATCAATTTATTTTATAATATTGTCATTAATTGCTCTGCTAACCCTTTTTTCTCGTTTTCTATTCATGAATGTTGCTTATCTAATATTTTTAATATTGACTTTCTATTTGCTATGGCTATTCTATTTTTTTTTCTTTTCAATAAGCCACTTTGATGATTAGAAAATATATGACCTGCTATTTTTTATTGAATTGAGATATGCTTTGAAAAAGTTTGGTTTACTTATATATGTAATTTAAATAACAAAAACCGAAAGTATAATGTTTACAAATAGATTAAGATTTGTTATTTTAATGCTATTAATTAAACAAAACACAAATTTTAAAATTTTCAAAAAAAAAGGCTTAACTGCCTTAATTGAATGCAAAAGTTTGTATCAATAACGTGCATTGTTTTTCATTAACATCAGATTGATTTCAATCCAAAAAAATAAAAATTTTATATG
>JAAOMT010000450.1:56107-73367 GCA_016748015.1 Geosiphon pyriformis | reverse complement strand
CAAGTAATAAATCAAGATTTTCACATATTTACGATAAAAATGTATTGAATGACCAGACTGAACATGATTTTTAGCAAGTACTTTTACTCATTGTTTTTTTTTGAAAACGCTAAATTTTTCATTCATAGTTGATCAAATTAATACATTTCGATAGCAAGAGCAGAGGGTTTTCGATATACACAGTGAAAAAGTATATTAAATATGCTCAATATTGCCTAAATTTTAATATTTAAATCTGAAATTGCATAAAAAAAGTTTCAAGGATATTTAACCAGTGGTTTAAAAATAAAGTTATTATTGCTTGGACTTAAGCCAATATTAGCAATTTTTAAAGTTATTACTGAACTATTATCATTTAAAAATACATATATTAATAACAATAGTATATTATACATTAGGTTTCTTAAATATTTTATATTGATCATTTCAAATTTCTGAATTAAATTTCAATAGGCTTAACAATAAACAGTAAATAACATCAAAATTGGCAACGAGTGAACAATTTTTCTATAGACTAGATAGATATAGAAAAGATAATTGACAAATGTGGCTACCTCCTCCTACTTTTCACTCTTGTAAGAAATCTTAAACTACCCCTCTCCCACTCTTTATTTTTGCAAAGCATAAATAACAGACTAAAAATTATCAATACTTCACCACCTAATCCTAAAATTTAATTTAGTTATTTGATGATCAATTGTTCATGAATTTTTATTTCATATTCATTGGCTATTCGAATGTTGAATTGTGAATTACTGGTGAGCATGGTAATTCGAATGTTGAGATACAAATTATTGGTAGATGATAGTTATTCAAATGTTGAGTTGTGAATTATTGGTGGGTAATTGTTATTCAAATGTTGAATTCACGCATTTTTGATGGATGATGGTTATCAAATATTGAGTTGAATTATTGGTGAGTAGTGATTATATTTTAATGTTAAATTTGCACATTTTTAATGGCCAGTGGTTATTTGAATGTTAAGTTGTAAAATATTGGTAGGTGATTATGTTCAAATGTTGAATCACAAATTATTGGTAGATAATGGTTATTTGAATGTTGAATTCATGCATTTTTGTTGAGTGGTGGTTATTCAAATGTTGAGTTGTAAATTATTAGTGGGTAGTGGTTATTTGAATTTTGAATTCATGAATTATTGGTGGGCAGTAGTTATCCGTCAATGCCAAGTCCATTCTGTTGACTGTGGTTTCACTAGATAGTAGATAGAAATAGTTTAACTCATGATGCACATTAATAACCACAAGTGGAAACAAACATTTAGCTAGAATATGGCAAGCACAGAGGTTAAATAACAATTTATGTCATTGACAATAAGTGAAAGCAGACATTTGGCAAAATAGATACATATACAGAAGTATAACAATTCATGTTATAGACTATAAATAAAAACAGACATTCAGCAGAATAAGTGCATACACAGTGGTTAGAGAACACCATATTTAGCAATATAAAAGAGTTGGAAACTTCATGCTTGATTGAGTTTTTTCAGTTAAGGTTGGGGTTTTTTCTGGTAAAGGATGTCTTCCTCTCTTACTTAATACGTAAAACCAAAAAAGATATGTCAACATCTTTACCTGAATTGTTTCATCAACTAGAGGCTTTTAATCTTTGAGACCTGCTACTTTTATCAGTATAACTAAAGATGAGAATGAACCTTTTAAATTTTTTTAGTGTTTTTTGAATACGTAAATCATAAATAATAAGTTGTTAGTCATATTAATTATAGCTATTAGGTTTGTTAGTTGGTGGATGCTGGTAATTTGTTGTCAATAAAAATAAGAGTAACCTCATATAGGATAAAATTTTGCTTAAAGACAGAGAACACCTTTTTATATATATTACTGTTTCTAAGTTGTTGATTTTAAGATCAAAAATTAAATGTTTGTTTTTCACACAAAAATACGAAAACAAAAAAACAAAAATACAAGAGTTAGATTAACTAATATGTAGTAATTAAAAACAAAGTGTTACTTTTTGAAATCTTGGTACTTTTTGAAAATTTTTTATATTATTATGCAGATCCTTATAACTAATCTAATATTAAGCAGATTTTCATAACTCATTTTTTTTGACTCTGTTATCCTAAAATGGTTAAATACAATCAGCATAGAAATCAAATTCACATTTCTCTTAAAACTGTGAGATTTATTATAACTTTAATTTAACTTTTCTTTTTTAAGAAAACAATATAAATTGTCACAAATGAATTAGTCATTAAAAACATGATATTCATATCTTATATCCAAAAAAAAATTAATATACTACTGAATAATGTAAAAAAAATAGAAAATCACCAGACATAGTAAATATACATACTCTCTGTTGTAACACAGAATCTGGAAACATAACTGTTTACTTAAAACACAGCTTCTAAACATTCAAAAAATTTCAAAACAAGTTTAGTGTTTATCATTATCATATCTTAATCAAGATTACATTTTCAGTTTAGTTTTAATATTAGATACTAAAAAAAATAAGGATTTGGCAATAGACAACAAATGACAAAGAACAAATAATATACTATCTAATTTAAAGACTTGAATAAAATTGAGTGCATTATTTTAAATAAATTTCCACTTCAAATCATATAATAGAAAGTTCGAATGTTGGTAAATATTTATATTTTTAGATAAGTAATTGATTTAATTCACTTGATTTAATCTACTTAAACAAACTTACTGCCAGTCTATTTACATAAATTAGTCAAAAAAATTAGGCACAACATGGAATTCTTAATTATTATAAATAATCTTTAAAAGTTGTATTTGGTAAATTATTATTTACAGTCAGCCAAAATTTATAGAGTTATTGAATATCTAGCACCCAAGATTTGTAATAAGACCCTTATACTAAAAATAGAGATATTTATGATTTTGTTATCATTTGCCAGAAAACTATTTTAGATGTGATTAATGGAAAGCATTTTGTAATAGAAAAGTATATATCTCAAAAAAATTAGCAAATGCAAAGTAAACAAATCTGTTTATGAAAAAAAAAAGATACAAGATGCTAGCATATTATGATATGACAAGATATAAAATTCAATAATCTCAAAACCTGAATTTTTTACAAATGATAAGTTTTTTATTTATTATATTCAAAAAACTTTTAATTTAAAGACTTTTATTGAAAATATGAAAATCAAAAATTGAGGAAGAAATCGGTTTTTTAAAATATAATATATTAGCATATATATACTTTCATCTTTAAATCTCTTTTAAGAGAAGCTTTTTGAATAAAAGTTACTAAATATAAAGCATTTGCTTATCAATTTTATTTATGCACAAACACGTTTTGAAAACCTTATTCTTTTGAAACATTATTTATACATATTTATATTTAAATGTAAGCCAAATATTGAAAGTATACAATTAAATTTATTTTTTGATTTGTTTTTATTTTATTTTTTAATAAAAAAACACATTAAATTAATATTAATATAGAGAATTTATGTATGTATTACAATAACTCTACTTTTATTTTTAATTAATTTTTCAATAATATTATATATATAAACTATTATAAACAAATTTTAATCTATATAAATATTAATAAATATTATTATAAGTAATAAAAATTTTTATAACTAATATATTTTAATTTATAATATTCTAAAATATTAAAATTTTGTTACTATAATAAATTATCATTATAAATTGATTTATAATATTGAACTCTAATTGTAATAACCAATTAAAAAACTGGATTTTGATATAACACAAATAAATTATTAATACTTTTTCGAAAAAACAATTGCTTGAAAAAAATAATTGCTATCAATTTTGTTTTTAATTATTTTTTATTTTCTTCTATTGTGATATTTATCTAACTTTTTAAAAAGCTTAAATAATTAACAAGATAGAATAATTTTTTTAAATAATCAAGTTAACCTTAAAGATTCTAATTTCTTTTCTCAACTCCATTACATTTGATAAAAATGCCTTTGATTGCTTACTGGTCAGGTAATCAAGAGTTTTATTTTTTTTAACATATACTAGATCTTTTCTCTAAATCAGACTAAGCAAAGTTTAAAAATAAAATAATATTATAGCTTTCTAATTAACTTAGAAATAAAACAAAATAACTGTATAATTTTTAATTAATTACAATGTTTAAAAACTTATGTCATAATTTATTAGATCTTATTTTAAAAAATTGAAAGGGAACCAAGTTTTATTTATATTTTTATTTAGGAAGTCTCAAATAATAGAGGTTATGACTTTTTCGATCGTGACAGTTGGATTTTATTCTAATTTTAAATATTACAAGTAGAGAAAAATTATAACTACAATGCATAGGTGCTAAGAAATTCAAGTTAATTATCTTTCTAAAACAAATAATTATTAGTAAATTTTGACATTTTTTTTAATAATTAAATCTTTTAATTAATATTTCTCTGGTTTTTTCTATCTCTCTGGAATAAAAATATTTCAAATAAAATTATTATTAATTTTTGGCTATATTAACCAGAACATAAAAATAAGTTTTCAGTATTAGCCCATTTTAGCTGAAAATATTTGAATATAGTTCAATTTTATTCTTTTGTAATGATAAGTAAAATTATGTTTATCTTCAACATCGTTAAAAAATTACTTTTCAACAAATAGAGTAAAAAATATATAGAGAAATTTAAATTTAAAACTGTTTATTTTCATTTTTAAAAACTGATCTTTATAAAATATTAATAAATACTTATTAATTTACATTTCTTATTATATATAAACTATGACTAATAAGATATTAATATAAATAAAATTAATATAATTTATTTGCAAAGAATCCCAAAAAGATTTGTCACTACTTTTTTTATCTAATTAATTCTCATATTTTACAGTAGAAATTTGAGAATCCAAGTATTTTTTCCAAATAAACAATAAATTTTTTTATGTAATATAAAATACATAAATTATATATTTAACTAGAAAAAATGTAGTAATAAATCCTTGATGCCTTTTCTAACAGTTTGAATAAAACATATTTTTCAATAAAGATTACAAACTTTATTTAAATAAATATTTTTTGAAATATAATATAAGTTTACTATGTTTATTAAATAATTTTTGTTTATAATTTTAACATAATACATTATTTTGTTATTTTAAATATTAAATATTATATTTTTAAAATTTAAATTATTTTTTGTTATTAATTTAAATTTGGTTAATATTATGCTAACTTTTTAATAAAAAATTCAAATTTTATAATATATTTTTTAGTATTATGTAATAATGAAGACTCATGCTTAATTACATGTGATAAGCTACCCAAGCCAGCCATATCCCGGAGACCAACACAAATCTGAGATTAAGAACAAGCTTTTAACAAAACAAAATTCAGATTAATTTCTTTGACAAAACCAATCTTATGAATTGCTATATCATTAAGCAAAAAAGCCGAATCTCTAATATCAGAAATTACAAAACCAGCACCATTAATTAGACCCTTTTTTTTACACTTTGTCAGATCAGATCCCTGTGGGCCATAACCTAATCTTGAACAAGATTAATGATATATAGAGCAGCAACATTAACCTGACCAAACTTATAAACAGATTTAGAAAACCAATCTGCAAATAAATTGTTTTAATTAACAATATTTTCAATAACCTTCAAGTTTTGAGAATATTTACCAGTTAAATTTGAATTACAAAATTTATTTTTTGAAATGCAAATTGAAGTTTTGAGAAAACAAATAGTTATAAAAATTTTTTAATTGCATTTTTTGGAATATTAGGAAATTTAATTTTCAATAAAAATAATAAAACAAAATTAGGTATTTCGAGCTTATTAGAAAAAAAAACTCTATTTTAAAAAATACTGCATAGAAAACATTTTTTTATTCAAAGTTATCTTATTGAATATTGATTTTGATGTATTTTTATTTCCCTGTCTGTAAAAAACCAAACATTATTTAATATTTTTTATTTTAATTAGCAAAGTGAAACAATTATATATTATAACTTTATTATTTGGCATAAAGTAGACTATAGAATATTCTGCCAATAAAAATTTCTAGAATAAAATATTACTTCTTGAAAATGATTGAATTAAATAAAATTAAATTTATCTATTTTTGATATAAAAAATTTATACTTCTTGGCAAAAAAATTCACCTCCTGATATCCTGAACCAAGCAATATGACAGGCTTATAATCTGTTTTCCTAAACAACAGCACTTTGAAAGAATTTTAAAATCTGCCAGACAATAAAATATTTCTCCAAAAGAGAGTTTACAGTCTTGTTTATTATAAGATCTATTTTTACTAACAAAATTGCTAAGTTTAACATTTTTAGCTTTGCCATCTCTAAGAAAAACTTCTTTTTCTATTCAACCAAATATCTCTAAAGTCTTACAATTGTAGATTATATCTGCCAATAAGTTGGCCAGTTCTTTTTACTTTAATTCTGCTTACTATTACTTCTTTATTATTACATAATTTATGAAAATCAGCTGGAGTGAATCTGTTTTGACTGCATTAAAGTAATAATTTAAACTTATTTCTAAGTTAATATCCAAAAAAAATATTTTTGGCTTTTTTTTGAATTTAATTATCTAGTTGCTTTATATTATACAATTGAAGAGACTTTGAATTAATATTTAATTATAATAGCTGAATGTTTACAGACTTTTAATAACTACCTAATACAAGATAATAATATTAAAAATCTTTATATAGAGTTTTAGGTAAGATTCTTGCAAATGTATTTAAATTATGTTAATAATCTGTAAATACTATCAATAAAGTGCAATTTGACAAGAGTTTAAACAGATATATCATCAAAATATAAGATTTTCGAAATTTTATAATAATCAATAAGAAACTTATCAATTAGCATTATTATTAGTATTTATTCAATTTATATTGAAAATTTTTTATAGATTACAGCTACTTGATTAATTAATAAAGCACTTAACAGTTTAAATTAGTTAATAAAATAAATTAATAATTAATTAAAAAAACCTATACATATTTTAACTCATATATGACAAACAATATTTTGGTTTCTATTATAATTGTACTTTTAATAATAGTGGGTCTAATACTTCCTCATAATTTAACAGTTTGTATCAGAAAAATAAAAACTTCTATTTAGTACTTGTAGTAAATTCTTAAAGACAATTCTCATAGAAGTAATGTATATTTGGTTTTCTAATTGATTAAAAATTACATAAGATTTTAAAGTTAGTAAAGCATAAATTGTAATTAACAAAAGAATAACAAACAAAATTATTAGAATTACTTTCCAAGCATTGATTATAAGTGGTCAAAAAAGAGATTTATATGATCAATTTCCAAAAGCAGTTTTTATAAAAGTATTGTATATTTGGTTTTCCAATTGATTAAAAATCACACAAAATTTTTAAATTAGTGGGGCTTTAATTATAATTAATAAAAATTGAAAAACAAAATTATTAGAATTACTTTTCGAGCACTGGTCATAGATAATAAACAAAATATAAAAATTTATATGGATACAGAATAACATTGAATTATTCTGATATTGAGTGTATTAGCATAAAAATACAGCAAGCATTAAAACATTCTATAAGAGACTAATGAGTCTTTTTCCAAACATTAACTATAGATATCCATAGAATAAAAACTTGTATAAAGATAGGATAATATAGAATTATTTTGATAAAAAACATCTTAACATAAAAAACAACAAGTACTATCAAGTTTTAAGACGTTTTTTTCCAAGCATTAGCCATAGGTATTCATAAAATAGAAACTTGTATAAAAGTAAGATAACATTGAGTCATTTTGGTAAAGAGCATCTTAGCATAAAATACAGCAAGTATTGTCAAGTATTAAAGAGTTATTTTCTAAACATCAGCTATAAGTATTCATAAAATAGAAACTTAAATAAAGATAAGATAATATTGAGTTATTCTAATGAAAAGTGTGTTAATATAGAATACAGCAAGCACTAAAACGTCTTATTAGGTACTAAAAAGTCTTTTTTCAAGTATTGGTTATAGGTATTTATAGAATAAAAACTTATATGAAAGTAAGATAACATGAAGTTATTCTAATAAAGAGTGTTTTAATATAAAACATAGTAAGTGCTCAAATGTCTTGTTAAATGTTAATAAGTTTTTTTTTAAATATTAATCATAGGTATCTATAGAATAAAAACTTGTATAAGAGTAGAATAATATTGAATTATTCTAGTAAAGAGTGTTTTAGCATAAAATACAACAAACACTATTAAGTGCTAAGAAATTTTTTTTTAAACATTGATTATAGGTATCTATAGAATAGATACTTATATAATAATAAGATAATATTAAGTTATTCTGATAAAAAACATGCTAACATAGAATATAGCAAACACTAAAACGTTCTATCAAGTGCTAAGAAGTTTTTTTCTAAGTATTGGCCATAAATATTCATAGAATAAAAACTTATATAAGAGTAAAATAACATGGAATTATTCTGGTAAAAAGCACTTTAACATAGAATACAGCAAGTACTCAAACATTCTGTCAGATTTTAACAAATTTTTTTTCAAGTATTGGCCATAGATATCTATAAAATAGAAACTTATATGGAATAAGATAACATCAAATTATTTTGATAAAAAAAGTTTTAGCATAAAATACAGTAAGTGCTATTAGGCACTAAGAAGTTTTTTTCTAAGCATCAGTCATAAATATTCATAAAATAGAAACTTATATAATAGTAGAATAACATTGAATTGTTTTGGTAAAAAATACACTAATATAAAATACAACAAGTATTAAAACATCTTATTAGATGCTAAAAAGTCTCTTTTTAAGCATTGGTCATAAGTATTTATAGAATAAAAACTTATATAAGAGTAGAATAACATAGAGTTATTTTGCTAAAAAGTACTTTAGCATAAAACACAGCAAGTATTAAAATGTCCTATTAGATGTTAAGAAGTTTTTTTCCAAGCATTGACTATAGATATCTATAGAATAAAAACTTATATGAAGATAGAATAACATCAAGTTATTCTAGTAAAAAGTATACTAGTATGGAATACAGCAAGCACTAAAAGTTTTATTAAGTGCTAAGAAGTTTTTTTTTCAATTTTTAGATCAAAAAAATTTTACTTTCTTTAAAAAATTTGGATAATAAAAAATAATATAAGAGAAATAAAGCAACAATAATAAAAATTAATTTTTATCAAATATAATACTATATAATCTTTCAAATATTAAAATTGACTGTTAGTAAATAT
This sequence comes from Geosiphon pyriformis, assembly GCA_016748015.1. Lineage (NCBI taxonomy): Eukaryota > Fungi > Glomeromycota > Glomeromycetes > Archaeosporales > Geosiphonaceae > Geosiphon > Geosiphon pyriformis. The sequence continues at coordinate 64,134 of JAAOMT010000450.1, read as the reverse complement.
ACAAAAACTGTTAGGTATAAATAGGTTTTTTTTTATCTTATATAGAAAAGTTTCAAACATGTACTCACAAAAGTTTAGAGATTTTTTTCAAATAAAAAAATTCAAAGGCTAAGAAAAAAAGTCTATTATATGGAATAAATTTCTATTTACAGCTTGGTTATGATAGATTGAAAATAAATTATAGTCAAAATGACTTATTTAATAACAATAAAATTGTATTATCTGCATTATTTTCTTATTTTTATGTAATTGTAGTTATTAGAGCATGTTAAATACTGAGATATATCTTTTCAGATTTTGAGTTTTTTGGTGAAATACATTTTTTTGAAGCCTTCTGTAATGATTGAAAAATGTTGTGCTTACAACTTACACAATTTTTTATTGTTTGTTAAAGACATAGATTAACAAATTTTTGTTATTATGAAGTTATAACCAAGATTATTTTAGTGTTTAATATAACAACAAAAGTATTAGAAGAATTTTTCCTTACAATCATAAAGTTTTATTAATTCTCTGTGCATAACTCTACAAACAAAGCTATTTGAGCAGTTTATTAGTAGTAAAACTTAAAAAAAAGTTAGCATTTCATTATACAATAATCTATACTTACTGTTATAAATTATTTTAACTGTTTATATTTTCTGAATTTTAATTAACTTTTTTTATTAAATTTACCAACATTTTTAAAAATTTTGAATTTTTTATTTTAAAAAAATTTAGTATTGAAAGGATTAATCTACATTTATAAAGTTTTAATTAATACTATACTTATTTTAATTTATATTTCTAATGTTTCTTAATATTCAAACATTATAGTAGCCTATTTGTAATAATTATCCATTAAATATTGTATAATTTTACAAAAAACATACAATTTTTTCTATTTAATAAATAAAAAAAGTCAAGCTGTTAAAAATTTTAAGGACTTATATTACATATATAACAAATTTTATATAAATTAAATTACAATATAATTTTCATGTATATTCTTATTATTCTCTGTATTAATTTATCTTAATATTCTTTATTTTAATTTTAATGTTAAACTGGTTTAAATATATTATAACTTTATTAAAAAACTGTAAAAAGCTAAATTAAAGAGCTTAAATAGTTTTTTATATTCATATAAAAAAATATATTTTATTATAAATAAAATTTAATATAATTATTAATAAGTTCTTTGATAATTATAGCCAAATATTTTTATTGTTGAATTTATTTAATTTTATTGTTTAAGGAGAAATTCTAAACTTTAAATCTTAAATAATTTATAAAGATGCTATAAATAGAAAAGTTTTGTTTTTTATTAATTTTTATTGAATTACATTTATTTTTATATATTTAAAACAGTTAATAATCAACTAATCCAAACTTTTTTGTCTTGAAAAAAAAAATTATTTTCAAATATAAGAAAATAAAAACATAATCTTTGTAATTATATTAATTACCAATATAAAAAATACTATTTATAATTTTATTTATTAAAATAATACTTAGAAAACAAAATATTCAAAAATTATATTTGGATAAAATAAAAAAAAGTTAAAAAAATATTATATTTTTAATTTTATGTAAATTATTAACTTGTTTTTTTTATCTAAAAAATTTTAAAATTTTAAACTTTTAAAGTTAATTTCAAAAGTGCTTTGCATAAAGAAATATTTTTGTTAATTGTTTATTAATTTAATTAATTTTTTTTATATTCAAATATTGATTTTAAATTTTTAATATTTATATCAATAAGTATTCAAACAGTCGAAATTAATTATATTAAAAAAGTTATCTTTAAAGATAAAAAACAAAAGAGTAGTATTTAAAATTATATATATACTATAAACAAAACATACCAATTATAATTTTTATTAAATTAATACAGTTTTTATCAGGATTATATTATTAATTAATTTTATATTTGAAATATAGACATATAGTCATATACTATTTTGATTTTTTTTTTAAAAAAGAATTAATATAAACAAAACATATTATAAAAGCAAATAGTAGTAATTAATTTTAAATAACTTTTTTTATTAAAGTTTTATTTTGCTTAATTTAATTATTTTTACTGTTAAATTTATTTATTTTTTTAAATTAATTTATTAAAAATTTATAATTATGAAATAAAATAAAATAAATATGTTAAAAAAACATGTTTAAATATGATAATTTGTCACAGAAAAAAGATTTGATTGTCCAATTTTATATTAAAAGAAAATATAAAAAAAAAGAGTTTAATAATAAATAATAAGTTTAGAATAGTTAATATATAGGGTTTGTTTTTTGTATATTTTAAGATAACTATATAAAAAAACAGTTTTGTTAAAAGTGTTTTGGTAAATTTTGATTTTAGTAGAAGTATTAATTTTATCTTTAATATTTTTTGTTATTGTTATTATCTAAAATTTAAGCCATAATTACTGTTAATAATAATAAAAATTTAAGCCAGACTTATAGTTATTACAAACCAGACTATTAAACCAAAATTATAATTATATCTAATCAAAATTTAGACCAAAAGATTGCTCTAATTTTTAATATAACAGATCATTTATTAATTTTTTTTCTTATTTAAATTAGCATTTCCAATCATTTAAATTTTCATTGAAGGATAAATATCAATTCTGCAATAAATTTTTATTGACAGGCAATGTAAGATCATTATAGAGAAATCAGTTGCTATTTTTATAAAAAAAATGTCTTACTTTTAGCTGCCGTTTCCGAAATTTTAATGAGAAAATTTGATTTCTTTGAAGAATTTGTATAGGTTGAAAGAAGCTTCATAAAAAGTCCAAATTTTTTGGGTTTTTATTTATGGGAAATATTATACATAAAAATTTTGGAAACTCCCAATCTCTTAATCCATTGATTTTGGTGATTGAGCAAATCCATTTGAGTCAACGGTCAATGACTCATTCAAAAATTTCTCCACCATCTGTAAAAATATCCTCAATTTTATCATCCGAATTTGATCTATAGTCGAATATAATTTGATTTGATGAAGTTTCATCAGTGTTAGTGTCAAATTATCGAGGTAATATTATAGATCTAAATTATTCTCAGCATTCATAGTATATTAGTTGAAATAATATGTTTATCAAAAAAATTCATAAAAGAGAGAAACTTTATTTTTACACAAAAAATCAATATAAAATAATGAATTGAAATCCAATTTTAATGAAACTTTCAAGATTCTTTTTTCAAAAAAATCTTCCAAAAAATAATCAAGCTTTAAATTTAATATCTAAAAATTTCATACAAAGCTTGCAATTAATCCATAATTAAAAAGTAATATATAATAGTTTATTATTTCATCCCAATATAAATATTAAAGGAGAGTAGAATAAGTGTCATCATTACAATCTGATCATGAAATAACGACAACACCCGATACCAGAGTTTACTCCTTTATTATCTATGGTAAAAAGACAGAATTTTGAAACCTTTATATAGCCTTTTAAAATCCAATTTTTAGAGAAGTAATATAAAATTCAGACTTTCAAAGTGCAGAATAGTTAAATGTTCATTAGCTAAAAAATTTTATAGCTTAAAGTTATTGGAAAAGATTTAAATAAAAGCATACTAAAATTTTCACAGATTAGCATGATCACTTTTATAAAAGAATATTTAATAAAATGGTTTTTTAAAACTTGTCACAGCTTAACACACTAAATTTATTCTTAAAAAACTTTGGTTTATAAAAGTTATTATTATTGTTATAAATATTTAAATGAAATAAATATTATTTGCTTACTAAGTCATATTTAATTTAAACTGATATACTTAATCTAATAAAATAAAGAGAGAGTAATGAATATTTCTTTAATTTTAATGAATGTAATTTTTGACGAAAATGAATCTTATAAATTGAAAAAGTAATATATATATAATTAAATCTTGAATATAGTCGAAAATTCAAAAAAGTATAAATGACCAATTAAATGGTTTCATATTTGGGTTTTTTTAGTATTTATTTATTGCAGTTTTACTTAATGTGAAAATTCAAATAAATACTTTAAAAACTTATCAATAAAAATTTTAACAATTGTAAACATAAATGTAGTCATAATCCAGTTTAATTAGTAATACATAAAACTCCTTTGGTAAAAAAATGTTAAAATAATAAAAAAAGTTGCAAAATAAGAAATAATTTGGCATCAACTTTACTAGCTTCTATCTATTTACTTTATAATTTTTTAAAATATTCAAGAATTTAAATGTATATTAAATTATCTAGTATAAATTTTATTGGTTTTTTATAATAAAGTTTTACATTCACGGTTAACAAAAATTTCTATCAACTATATTAGAATAAAGTATTTTGTTAATTAATTATTTCATATTTAAAATAATTAAAGCATAGTTGTTTTATTTCAATGTACATTTTTTTAAAATCTAAATCAGCTGCAACTATAACCTTTTTAAATTTTAACTAGTATATGTATAATGAAACCTAGCCACTTAAATCAGAATGATAATTACAATATCTATTATAACGCTATCTGTATAACTAGTGTTCCGCAGACCCGGACCCGACCTAACGGGTCGGTTCGGATCTCTAGAGACCCGAACCGATAATACCCGAACCCGAAATTGTAAAATAATAATATGAAGCTGGTTGGCTGCTTTTCATATAGATTACATCATTTTCAAACTAGTTATTTTTCGTTTGTTTTTATTTTATTTTATAAAATTTTTTACATACTGCTTTAAAATAATAAAAAAATGTCAAGACCATCTACAATTTCTTTTGATGAAACTTACAATGAAACTCAAGAACAAACAAATATAATTTACTTGAATGAATCTAAAGAGGAAGAAGATAATAATAATAATGAATTATTATCAAGTGAAACAGCTTCTAATAGGTAATATATTTTTATTTAAAAAATTTATAGCATTAGCGGTGATATGATAACCAATAAGCGAAATCGATTGATGGGCAAGACGGTGCGAATAGCAATGTGCTTAAGATCATGGTGGAGAGAACTAGATGGTTAAATATATTTATATAAATTGTTAAAGTTTAATTGATTTTAATAATAGTTCGTAAGTCTTATGTTTAAAATATTGAGTACATTTCATTAATTGGGCTTCCAGCAAATCTTTAATTATAATTTTGACCGATTCCGGGTCCGGTTAGAGTCTACTCCAGTCGAGTCCGGATCTATTCTTAGACCTAAACTGGTTTTCCGGTTCGGGTCCGGTTCTTTGCTAAAACCCGGACCGAACTGGACCGTAAGGAACACTAAGTTTTACAAAGGGCAGATTTTTCTAACATATACATGCACTAGAAAAAAATAATAATGCATTTAAAATTTTAAATCACTTATAAATAATCAATAAATCAATCAATCCAACTGTTTGAATAGAAAAACTTAATCAAGCAGCATCTTTCCAAATAATTTAAATCGTTAAAACCTAAATTAATATACTATTCTTAATATCAATTTCTATATAAATAAAGAAAATTTATATAAGCTTCCTTTTAGCCTCCTTAAAAAATAATGAATTCTTTATAGAAGAGTCTTAAATTTCATCATCATGATTATTATTGTTAAAGCTATTTATCTCATTTTTTTTACTATCAAAAAAAAATAATGCAAATTCTATACAATTGTTCTTTAGTAAAATTTACTGACAATATTAATTGACTCAATACTAAATGATTTCAAGAATGAAAAATCAGAAATTCTAAAATAAAAGATTCTTATCAAGGCAATTGCTCTCATTAAGATATTTAAAAAGGAAATATTTTGTTTACACTTAAGTTTTCATATTTGTTTATCTAAAATCAGATCAAATTTATGGAGCTATTTTCATTTATATAGAAACATTTTTATGGTTTTCTTGAATGTGTGAACTCAAATTCAATTTGTCATTATATTTCTTAATTGCTTGTGGATATTACAATGGCAACTCAATCAATGCTTTGTTTCATTATGTTATAAATTTAAATGAGTTGCTTTTGAATTTTAAAGTTAGTGAAAATAAGATTTAAGTTTATTCACAAATAATGGTGGCCCAAGAGCTCTAAAAATAGATTGTTCCGTTACGCCATTCTTGGAAATTATTAAATTACATTTTGTCTGGTTCCTACAGGATTCAATGGAATTGGATCAAGCATAGCCCCAATAAATATCCCTGCCTCATAATAATGGGATATAGTCATGCAAACTATAGCGAGAAAATTTTCCTATCCCTAATTCTTTTGGGAAAAGTTGCTTTAGCATTAATTGCTCTAGTTAAAGCATAAACAAAAATTTTGTTTAAAATGAAGCACCACAAGAATGCATTCAATGTGTTATTTCAAATTCTCTAGAAATTTAGATTTTACATCTAATGAGGTTATGGATGACATAAACAAAATTAAGGAAAGTCAATATCTGGCATAAATGGATAATGTTAATTTTTTGTCAATTTGAGAAATCATCTCAAAAGGAAACCGATTGATTCAATTCAAGTTTTTTAATTGTTGAATTTTTATCGTAGAAAAAAATGTCATGATGCTTTCATTGTAAATATCGCGTTCCTGATAAAGACCATAGTTCAATTAAAAGTAAATCTGACACAGCTTCTATTTTTCGAATACTTTGAGTTTCATCAGAAAATTTTGAAATTCCTTCCCCTCATTTCTAGTATATCAGTTGTAGACCACTAAAACAAATTCTCATATCGTTGTCAAACATTCCCGACTTTTGACAAAGTCCAAATTCAAAATTCAATTGCTTCATATTTTCGATTGAATGAAACCTGAAAGTTTATTTCAACAGCAACAAAAATTAAACTTGTTTTAATAGATAAATGTACATTGAACAAAAATTGTTTGATATTAGGCATTTAAATAACCATCCTAATACTTTAAAGTAAATGAATGCCCATATATATAAAATTGTTTATAAGCAGTGTCAAGATCACAAAAATTTATTGGGAGGACAATGGGAATAGTGGGTTAAAATTTTTTTAATCCATGCTTAATTTAAAATATTCAGAAATTATAGAAATGTAAATCATAGGTCTTCACCATAATCTCTTTTAGTTTCCGACATACAAAGACTTTAGTTTTTTCATGAACTTTGCTTTCAGATCCCTTTGAAACTTTTTAATAGAGAATATCTCAAACAAAGGATATTAAAGCCTCGTCTTTCTTGATTTTCAACGGTTAAAATTGATAAAATAAAGCTTACATTTTGACCTGATTTTTCGATCTTTCAAATTTTACACGCATATTTTTCTTTTAATTTATTCTAAACATCAATGCCAAAAGTGGCAAGTTAACTTACTCACCGCGAAACAAGCTTTTGATCTATCTCTCGCAATTTCATATCATCTTTATGATTAACCAATGATCTTGAGCTGTTCCAGAATTCTTTATCAGTTATAACTTCATTTTTTCAGCAATAAGGGACAAGATATTTTCTTGATTGTAAATTGTTATGTTCAATCACTCAATAATGATCATTCCAGCTCCAAATTTTATCGTCGACATGATATTTGTAGAATTTTCAATTTTAGTAATCAGCTAGCAAATACTAATAATTCTCTTAAAACCATTCGTCTCATGCTCTGCGGGGAAGAAGCATGCATACGAAATCAATCCAGCGAAAATGCTCTGATACCTCATGTTAATAAAAATTTTTTATGATTTGGGAATAATTAAAAATACTGATCAAATGAAAACTTCGTGCTTGGTAACTCAAATATGTGCTTTTCATAATGTCAATTTTTCAAAAGTTGATGAACTATTATTTCAGAATTCATTGGAAAAGTTACGATTAAACGGATTGAACCTCCAATGCCTCTTCTATGGCTTTCAATCCTCACCAATCGTGAAAAGGTTACCTAAATAAAAACCTCGGCATTTGCTTTAAGAAAGCGCAATGAGTTCAAAAATAGTAATAAGTTAGGAACATGATTGCTCCGAATGACCCACGTTCAGAAAATTTATAAAAATTTCCATAATTCAACAGGTTTGTTATCAAATGAAAATTATCAGCTAGCACAAGAAGCAATCTAAACCATCATCATAG
>JAAOMT010000450.1:12075-24510 GCA_016748015.1 Geosiphon pyriformis | reverse complement strand
AAGAATAATCCTTGATCAAGATTATTCACGTTGTTACTAATTGATAAAAGCTTTATTGTGAGAATTAGAAAAGCGCTAAAGACCATTAACATTCTGTGTTTCTAGATTAGAGAAACACATCAGGCAATTGCAAAGATAGCCTCAGAGAAGACCCCAGACAGTGGGTAGATTTCAGTTCAGCCTCTGAGAAGGAGTACATAAACACACACAATAATCAAGAATTAAAGAATAACTTACATCACAACAGTAAAAAGAAAGCCTTCAGTGTAACAGTGACATTATCACACAAATAGAACTGAGGAACTCACGAAAGACTGATTGCAATTAAAGCGGGATATCAGCAATTAAATATAACAAGAAAACCATCCCGTAACATCGCACTGAGCCAATCTTTGGTGGCACTAAGCTTTTGTGGGCTAGATTGGATCTGGTTCAGTGTGATAAGTGTGGAAGATTTGACCACTTGGCTCTGGAATGTGATGTGTCCATTGTTTTTGTTGCTCCTGCTTCTACACCTCCTAAGTCCTTTAGAAGTTTTGTCTCCAATATGAACTGTCTTTAGTTGGCCAGGCTGTATGCTAAGAAAAATGTTCCTGTCTCTTGCTCTGCTGCTTTTGGCGGCAAATTTTGGGCCCAAGTTGTCTCTCTTGCACACTCTTCTAATAGTTATTTCTTTGGTGCTGGTTCTGGTTTTGGTACCTTCTCTTCCAGTGTTTCAGATTTGTGTGGTGATTTCTTTTTTGCTTCATCTGATAGATCTTCTTTGGACAATCACTTGGCCTCTTTGGAATAGGCCTTAGAACTACTGGCGGATTGGGTCTCTGGCATAGTGTACAAACTCAGTAGTATGGATTTGGTGCCTTTGGTTTCCTCTCCCTCTCTCAGTAATGCCGCTTCCCCAATGGCTGCTGTTGTAGACTTAGACTTAGATATGATTTTGGAAGTTTTTGTGATATTATCTTTACCTTTTGGTAGTGTTTTGGCTTTAGGTTCCAGTAGTTCTAGAGTCTTGATGTCTAAGGTTGGCTGTCTGAAAACTAAGCTGGTGGCTTTAGAAGCTTCTATTGGTGCTGTGTTGACAAAGTTGGATCTTCTTTGTGTCAGTCCAAATTCTTACAATTCTTATTCCTCTTTATGAACAGTCATGTGTGGAAATTTGCTACATGCAATGTTAAGGGCATTAACAATTTAGCTAAACAGAAAGATGTTATTAGGTGACATAGGGATTCATGTAATTTAGTCTCTGTTATTACTAAAACAAAGCTTAGGAGTGCCAATGGATCTTGGCTCAAAAATAGGTTTCCTGGATTAAAAGTTTTTTGTTTTGGGGTGGATTTTGGGCACTTTGATTCTGAAGTCGCAATTATCTTAAATGATTTTATTGCTCATCATGTGTATAGTGTTTTGGACATCCCTAGACGTCTTATCTCTGTTCGTTTCCTCTTTGCCAACAAGATTTTTGTCACAATTTTGGGTCTTTATACTGGTGTTTTGCATGGTTTGAGGTTTGAACAGGTCTCTGCTATCAACTCAATAATAGCATTAGCAGTGAATTCTAGCTCTCACGTCCTACTTAATGGTGACTTTAATGAAGATAGGACTGGATGCAGTACAAATTTTAAGATGTGTATGGGATTAGGTTTATGCAATGCTCTTTTGAACAGCCATGTTTCTAAGTTGCCTACGTAGTACAATTCAAGGGGTGTTAAGAAAACCATTGACTTTGTTTTTGTGAGTGAACATCTCTTAAATGCCATGTTTAGTGGATGTGTTGATGATGTTTTTGATCACTTTGATACCAATCATGTGTCCATTTCTGTTTCTGTTAACTTGGGTGGCCTTTTGAACAAGTGTTTAAATTCTTTGTGCAAGCTTGCTAATAAAGACTATTGGACTTTTAGGTTTAAAGACTCAGATGCTGCCAAGTAGAAATGTTTTAGTGATCGTGCTTCTACTGTTTTGTTGTCTTCTATGGATGGTATTTCTGCAGCAAAGATTCTTGAAGATTTGGACTTTATGTAGATGCTCTTATGTACAGCGACAATAGATTTAGCTGACTTTGTTTTCTCCAAATGTTGGTATAGTGTTTTTGATTGCTCCAGAAACAAACATTCTTCAAGGTTTTACAGGCTTGAATTGTTGGTTATCAAGTTGGTTAAGGCTCTCGGCAAAGGTGACTCTGCTCATTTTTTTTATCTTGTTAAGGTTTGGTTGGTTTTGGATGATGCAGAATCTTCTAAGATTTTCAGTCTGCTTGATGAGGGTGCTGATTCTGCTTTGGTTTTAAAACATTTGTCATTATCCAAGAAGTTGTATCATAAGGCTAAGTATCATGAATCTGAATTGGCTAAGAGTTTTTCTATTAATAAGGCTATTGAAAAGCACATTGACAATTTTGTTTCTGGAAAAGAAAGAATAATTAGTAGTATTTTTGACCATCCTTTCAACAAAGTGGTCTTTGATCACTTGGTTGTAGGTAAGGAGTTGATCTTGGATCCATTTGATATGAAGGCCAAAGTGGATAATATTATAATTAATTGGACAAGAACATGCAGGATCTCTGATTCTGTGCCTAGTGCATAGTCCTATCAGTATGCTTTATTAGATTATGTTGCAGATAATGTCTTCTTTGGTATTATGAATGCGATTACTTTGAATGAATTGGTTAAGGTAGTAAAGACTCTGCCAGATAGCAAGGCTTTAGGTCTCTTGGGCATTTCAAATGAACTTTGAAAGCATTGCGATAAGATTGTTTTGAGTTGTCTTTTGACCTTGTTGAATACTTGCTTGGTTTCTGGTAATATTCCAACCTTTTGGAAGTGCACCTGAGTTTCTATGATCCCCAAGCCCTATGACTGAGAGGGTTTTTTTACAAATACATGTCTAATTGCTTTAATTGAGACTGCACAGAAAATTTTGTCAAAAATTTTGTCTGACCAAATTTCCTCGGCTTGTAATAATTTCAATGTTCTTAGAGGTGACAATTTCTTGGTTTTAAAAGATACTTCTACTTAATCCTCTGTGTTTGTTGTTAGGTTTATTATAGAAAACACTCTGGAAAAAGAGAGGAAGCTTTCACTGGTTTTGCAAGACATGTATAAGGCTTATGACTCAGTAAGGTGGTTTCACTTGAAAGCTAGACTAAGACATATCAAGATGTGTAAAAGATTTATTGGTTTTTTCGGAAATATTTATTTGGGCAGGACTAACAGGATTATGACGGACTTTGGCCTTTCTGATAGTTACAGGTTGTTGAATAGACTGGATCAGGATGAAGTGTTTTCCCCGCTTCTATGGAAGATCTTTTACAACCCTCTTCTGTGTAAGGTCAAGAGATATGAGAAGTTTTTTGGTTACAGAATTGGTTCTCATTTTGTTGCTAGGTCTGGTCAAGTGAAATCACAGGCTGGGATGATCTCATTCTTTGCTGCTAGTGCTTTCATGAATGACACAATTTGGATAAGCAGCAGTCATGCCACCACTCAGTCTATCTTGAACATTGCTAGCAAGTTTTTTACTCTTAATAATATCTCAATTAACACAGACAAAACTGTTGTCATTCCTATTAATCAGAGAGTGAAGAATGTTTTTTTGTCTATTTGTGGCTTACCAATAGCTATAGCTAAAAAGGGTAAATCTCATCATTATCTGGACATATTTTTGTCTACAGAGGGCTTTTCAAAACCTAGTCTACTTAAGGCACATTCAGATGTTTGGTTTTTTTCAAACACAATTCTGCACAAGGCTATCTCTGATAAGTAGTTTTGTTATTTAGTTTTGTCTGTCCTGCAGCCTATTATCAGCTACAGGACTCAATTCAGTTTCATTTCTAACAATGTGTGCTCTAAGTGGGATGCTGTTGTTAGAAAAAGCTTAAAAATTAAGGCACACCTTTCCCATAACTTTCCTACTGCTGCATTATTACATCCTGCTTTGTATGGCATTAAACTATTTGGCCAAGTTCAGGCTGAGGGTAAGTCATTATTCATTGTTAATTTTGCAAATGCTCTTAGTATTATGAGCTGGCTTTTTATTCATTATTGTTTGAATTTACAAGTCGCAAGCTGGTCACTTGTCCATCTGCTGTGTTGTTCTATCAAGTTACAAGTTGATCTTAAAAACAATTTTTTGACCAGATTGGTAAAAATTTTTTCATTTTGTGGACTGTCATTCTCTGTTTTGCCAAGTGCTTTTCGCCGTACTGTGGGAATGCCTATGTCTAATATCCTTGGCGCTGGTGGTTTTTTTGGTGTGTTTTGTTCTCTTAAGCATTATAGAATTGCTTTTGTCAAGCAGCTTTTGAACAAAAGTGGTGTTTGCTTTGATTAGAAGTGTTTTAAGCATTGGAAATGTCTTGATTCTCATAGCCCTGTTCCAATTTGGTTCAGTCTAGCTGCTCAGTTTTTGAACAACTATTCTCCTAAAACCAGCTTTGTGCTTCCTGCTTCTTGTGCCAGCTCTGTCGACCATACAATTGCTAATGTTGTCGGTGAGGCTGCAGTTTTTTTTCATAAATCTGGTTTGGTTTCTTTCAATATGTACACAAATGGATTGGTAAAACATTTTGGTTCTGGCTCTGTTGTTACTGGTGCTGCTGCATTTTTTTCTGACGTTGGTTATGGTGTTGGGGCTAGTGTCTCTGGTATCATGGTTTTTACTATGTCTAAGCTCAAGACTATTGCTCTCACTTTCACTTGTGTCCCTTCAGGTTGCACTGTCATTATTTATTCTGATAGCCAGGCTGCTATTTCTGCTTGTATTGGTAAGTCACTTCTGATGCGGCCTGATTTCAGGAACAATTTGTGGATGGAGTAATGTCACATCGCCAATATAATCTCCAGTAAATTATTTGTGGTGTTCTGAAACAAAGTCAAAGGCCATTCTGGTGTTCTGGAGAATGACCATGCTGATATTATCACTTCTGATGCCTGCCATAGTGGTGCTTCTTTTCATACTTTTGTTAAGGAATATTTTCTTGTGGCTGATAGTTTGGCGCTGTCATGTAACATTTGACACTTCGTCAGAGACTTCTTTTGGATGTTGTACTGGGTGCATTATGAAAACGAACTGAATTATGTAATTCGCAACATTTGTAATGTCAATGTAGTGAATTGGAAAAAATTTTTGCAGTTTGGCACCCAAATAAACACATGGTCTCTGGCTCTACAAGCCTTTATTCGGCGGCATTGAGGACATATTTCATAAAGTTATTGTATGGCCATTTGTCTGTGGCTACCCGCAAGTATGTTTACTACAAATCTTACCCAAATGATAAGTGTTTATTTTGTAATTTGGTTGATACATCTGATTATTCTTTTATGTGTTCCTTTGATTTGATGACCCATGTCAAAATTTTGTCCAAGTTTTATGCATTGTGGTCATCGCTGACTGGCATTGCTGCTTTTTTTTCGACTGTTGTCCAGAATCTCACTTTGTGTGCGTGTGATGATGGCTTTTACTTCATGCTGGCAAAAGGTTTTGTTCTTGCTGGTTGATTTTATGAAGTGTTGGGTGCTTTTTCTGGCCCTGAACATGCCAGTTCGTTGGTAGTTAATTTTGTGAGGGACTTTGTCTCAATCTACAGGTCTGTGGTGTGGTATAAGAGATCTGAGCATCATGCGTGTGTGGAAAAGATGGGGCTTATAGCTACCGACAGTAGTTTGGTACACTTGAATAGGGCTATAGTAAATATGATGAGTAGTGGGGTTGTTAGATTACTTAGTTTGGATAAGATTAAAAGTCTTTATTCTGGCACATGTCCTGGTTGTTTGCTTTTTACAGGCTTAGGTGGTATGGTATTAGTGGTAGAGGATTTGTAGTATTGTCTTCATTGGCCCGAGTGGCTGGTCATATGTCATTAGTGTGTGAGTTATGTTTAGTTTATGATGTGTATATGTTGTATGTTCCTAGATAGTGATTGGACCACACTCGTTAAACTGAATAAAAAAAAAAAAAAATCACATAAAACATATAATTAATGAGTTTTAAAAATTGGTGTACAAAATGCTTTTTAAGCAGAAAATATGGTTAATGTAATATAAAAATATTTGGTTTTCTAATAATTATTTTTTTCACAAATCTATTTCTAAATAAACAATTTTGCATGCAACTACTTTTTCAAAGTCAAATTTGATAAACAAATTTCTTTAATTGTAAGAGTTTTTTATTAAATATTTATTGAAAAATTTTTTTTGATTAGCTAAAATTTTTATTTTTTAGATATATAAACTTGTAATTTAAAAAAAACCCACTTTTGATAATTTATAAAAAGTATATCATATTATATTATATTTTAATCTAAAAAGTTTTGTATTTAATTTAATAAAAAAGTATATCAATATTAAAAAAAAATTAATCACTAAAATAATTTATTAATATTTTTATTTTAAGTTTAAATTTAAAAATTTAAAAATGCCTTAAGAAAAAATATTTTCTGAAGCAAAGTTTTGTCTAATCATATGTTTAAATTATTTTAAGAGTTTTTGAGCAAATTTTGGCTTGACTTTTTTTCCAAAATATTATTTGTTTATGAACTTTTGCAATTTTCATGTTTTTTTCTAAACTATAAATTATAATGAAAGCAATAATATTCTTAAAACCAAGAAAATGCTTTTTGAATTGATTTATTTGTTTACAAATATTGCATTTCCAAAAAATTTAAATAAAATCAAATAGTGCTATAATATTTGCAAGTTACTCTTATATAGGATGTTGATCATAAAAACTTGTGCTAAGAAAATCCGATAAAAACATTCTGAATTGTCATTTTAAATCCAGATTCAGCTTTAAAATTTTTAAATTCTTTATACGGTAAACATATTATAACATCTTAAACTGTTTGTTTAATAAATATTCTATAATTAAAAAAACATATAATATCTATTTAAAAGCATTTTATAAATAAAAAATTATTTGAAGTCTTTTTTTTGTTTTGTGGATCATAAAAAATTAAGACTAAAACCAAAATTAAATTGAAACAATTTCTCAAATACGACTATTTTAACCAAAAAATTGGGAATATTAAATCTGTTGATAAAAATATATTCTTTATTTAAAAATTGTTATTCCAATTTTAATTAACATCTATAAAGTTAAGAGTTTTACTTTAGCATTATTAATTAGTACAAAAATTATAATACATAAACAATTAATTTATATTTTAATAGTGTAAACATAAATTATATGAAAATTAAAGTTTTTATTTGAATATTTTTAATAAGATATTTTCTTTAGATTAATTTTAATCACAAATTTGCACTATCTTTTCATTAAGATACTTTGTCATTCTTTTTTCATAAATTATATGAATTATTCAAATATTTGGACATTTTTTTTCTACATTGTTCTTTAATAAGATTTAAAACAAAACTTATAATATTAAAAATTATGTTTTGCAAAATATTTCTAGCATTTTAACTTTTATGTTTTGAATTACTGACTTGCTAAAACTAAAATTACTTATTAATTTAGCATTTTTTAATTAAATAAATGAAAAATCTACCTGTTTTAAATTTCTACGAATTTTTTTAATGACTTCATTATATTGTAGGTCTTTCACAAAATAATTATCGATAAAAACAAAATAATTTTTATATTTTTGATTAAACATCTACTTTAATAGTTCTATTATTTAGCTTTACATAAGAATTCTTTGCAAAGATATTTTGCCTCAGTTTTAATGATTTTATAAATAAAAGCTTATTATTTCTGTTTTCTCTAAATTTCAATCTTTATTTTCATGAACTGTAGAAATAATGTTTAAAGTGTCAAAGAAATTATCTTATTTTTAGCTAAAAGAAATCTATCACTATTACTATTATTTTTTAATTAATAAAAAAATGGAATATTATTTTTTTCAACAAAATCAATTATACTATCCTCGTTACATGTATTTACCATTAAATTTTTAACTTTTAGAAATATGATAAACAGAAGCCCTTAATTTATTAACATAAGCAATCAAGCTAGCTTAATAAATCTAAAATAATATCTTATTAAATGTCAAAAAAAGATTTGTAATTCAATTAGCTACCAAAATTTTCTCTTTTTAATTTTAAAATTTATTTCAAATTGATTTCTATTTTTTATAATACTTAAATTTTGACCTATTTAAAATAATCTTGAATAGTTAAATAAATTTTATATTTCTAAGTAATGTTTTTGTAATCAAATCATTTTTTGGAGTAAAAAGTTTTTTATTGTTAGATATTTAAAAGCACAGTAATTAAACCTAATCTGAAATAGGAAATTGGATTGTTATTTTCCTAATCAATTAAAAAGTTGATTCTCTATTCAATCGATTAAAAATATTATTAAAAAAGCTAAATATTCAAAAAAGTAAATAGAAAGATATAAAATCTTTTATATAATATTAATTGACTATTTAAACAATCAATATTCTTGCATTAATAGATTGAATATTCTTGAAAAAATGTATTTATTTTGATAATATTGTTACGGGTTGGAGTAACAAGCTAATGAATAGCAAATAAAAAGACTATTAAAAGTGATAGAAATGATCAAAAAAAAAATTCAATCAAAAGAACAAATTAAAGTTGTAAGAATTCAATGTGCATGATCAGTCTCAAAATTACAGTCGTTTAATCTTTTCTGAAAAATCTGAAGGTAAAAAAATATTTAATAATTGTTAACAAAATAACACTGCTGTTATTATTTTATGTCTCATTTAACAATTCTTAGAATCAATAACAGGTATTGTTGTGCTTTTTAATCATTTTTTTATTCAATGAATTACAAGAGCAAGCAATCACTTTTTAGGCTAATTAACAATACAAATCAAGAAGAAAAAAAGATCAGATATGTGAATGCCAACAAATAATTCTTTATCTACAGATTTTCAGATATTTGAAGATAAAGAATTGGAAAAGGGAAATAAGCAATATAAAAGAAGTATTAGATAATAGTTGTTATTTTATTACTTTGATTCAACATGTCTTTCTATAGTTGAAAAACTCATCACTTATATAGTATTCAAAGTGGTCAACAATTAGGTCAGTAACTAAGTCAATGATTAGGTTATTGATCATTGCAATAATTATTATCTAAAAATAGGGTGGCTAACTATATGATATCATTGGCTAATACGTGTAATAATTAATAAAACTATTGTTTTTAACTGTAAAAATATATTCAAGATTATTTTGAACCAATTACATGTAATAAAAGTAGAAATAATTAACTAGCCAAAAAAATTTAGTTTAAACTTAAAGAAAAATCTATTCCAAAATTTCGAAATTTTAGAGACTATTTTTAAAATGATATTTTCAAAATAAAATATTTTAAAAATATAATTTTCTCTAATTGCAATTGCTATTATTGTATTAATATTAATAGTTTTATACTTATAGAAAAAACTTTAAGATATTTATTTTTTCCAACTTTATTATATTTTAATTTGGTTTTGTATTAAATTGCAACTTTTAATGTAGTAAATATGTTTAAACACACTAATTTAAAGATAAATAAAAACGTATTTTCTCAGTTGTATGTGAAAAAATATTCTTTTGTAATAAATAAATAAATAAAAGTATATTTTATTATATTGAAAAATATATGTATAAATATTATAATTAATATGGTTAAAGTTTTATCATATATAGGGTTTATATAAATATATACTTTATAAAAATATTTCAATAATTATTATTTATTAATTTTATCAACTACTTGAAAAGTTTTTCAAAAAATATTGCATTATATTTATTGAGTATTTTTTTGACAAAATTCACACAGGTTGTGATTATGAGTATATAGATGTTTTTTATTAATTTTTTTGTTTTCCATAATTTGGATAAAAGATAAAGGATAAGAGATAAAATATGAATTAATTGTTATTAAAGAGAGTTTTTTAAAGCTTTATTAAATAATATGTTAAATTTTTTTTTCAAGGAGTTTTGTATTTGTATCAGCACTAGTATAGTTAATACACCAAAATAAGCAGAGCTTAGTGTTTTAACACATAAATTCCAGAAATACACATGTAAAAATAAAGTATTATTTACTTTATATTAAACAAATTTTAATTACATATAATATTGATATTAACTCATTTGAATAAGTGGTTACTAATTTCTACTGTAAAAAATATTTTTGTATAATTTATAAAATATAACACCTTTAAACTTTTTACAAAAATCTTTTGTTTATAAATTATTTTTGTATGTATATATATATATAGGCTATACTGTATTTCTTTACAATAAAAAAATATATTTTTGATTTTCGTATTAAAGCCATATTTTGAAGAGTTGCAACCAATTTTGGCTATTCTTTTATAATTTAAAAAACTTAATGGTTCTGATAATTAAGTTGTTAATTGTCAAAGACAACATTATATTTAGCAATAAATGAAAATGAGTTAACATCATATAAAAGGCACACTTAATTACAAAAATTATTAGAAAATATAATATAAGAAATGTTTTTAATTGTAATAAAAGATATAAGTTTTATTTAAATGATTTTAAATACCGTTTCTTTAGCGTAAATTTGCACTATAATCATTTACACGTGTAATGCTATTAGAAATTAAATGTGAACTATTAATTTTTATAATGGAATCTCCATTGTTTCGAGTTGAAGATTGAGGTTGAGGTAGAAGTGAAAAATCTTTGCAGACAAATTATTACCAGTTTGAGAACCATCCATATCTTGAGGAATATTGTTAACTTCTCTTTCTTAAATGCTATTAATTGAAACCATTTAAAAGTTTAGAAATTTTTAATCCTTTTGCACGGTCTAAAATTTAGGAAGCAAATAGCACAAGTTTTTTTTGCGAATTCCCTACTTATTATGGGAATTGGAATCAAAAAACGGGTAAAAAAACCAAGACCATGTTTGTTAAGAAAACAAGAAGTGTGAAAAGTTGTTGGGTAAGACAAAGTATTTTTTAGATATTATAGTACATTTTCACTAAAAGGAATTAGAATATTTATATATTTTTAAGTTCTAATTTCTTTTAGAATTAAGCCATGAATTTAAAATATTATAATAATATTTTGTTATTATGTTTTATCTGTATTTCTTAAGACTTTGCTCTCTTCTAATCACAGATTATTTAGTTTGTGTTGCAATTAGATATTTTTATATGAGACTTTATTTGGTTAAAAGAAAGTAAATCGGAAATATACTGAATTTTGTGTTTAATTTCGAATTAAGAGTTACTTTTTGAGGGTAATGCAGAGTTGCAATAAATTTATGGTTTTAACTATTTTTCTTGATCTTGTAAATTTCAATGGGATCAAATTTTCATTTGCCCAGTTAGAAATATATGTTCTAGAGCAAGTTAGGATTTAGACTATTTTAGAATATAATGCAAAATTTTACAATGGGAAGTAAAATACAAATTTTACCATTTGCCATCACAAATGATTGTGAGATAGAGCACGGAATGAATTGTCATAGAACAAAAAAAATCAACAAATAAAAAGAAAATTAATAATTTAAATTAATACAAATATGATACAAAACTACCTTTATTTTATTTACAACCAGACAAAAACATCAAAAAAGGTATGTAAATTTAATAAATTACTCTACGTTCAAAACGAAAGACTGGATAGAAATGTGCTACGACAAAAGATGTCATTATTAATCTTTAACTTTCATTACAGCTAATATAAGAGTAAAAATCTAATAATTTAAAACATAGATTTCTATGCTAAAGGTGGGAGCAGAGAACATTTGAAGAGTGGTTAGAAAGAAAAAATTTTTATTCCAAAATGGGTCTGGATGTTTATTAATTTTTTAGGGATTTTTAAATTTAAGACAATGAGCATTGATATTCCTTATCATCATCAACAAATATTGTTCATTCATGACAAAATACGGTTACCCAAAACTGATTCTCGTAATACAAATTTGAATTATATGCTTATGTTTCACAAAGAGCTTCTTGCTTTGAAGAAAATTACAAATTAACCCCAAACATATATGGTAAGTTTCTAAAGCATCCTAATCAAACTTAAATTGAAACAATTTTTGAATATCAGTGAAAATCGAAAAAGTTAGGCTAGACAAAGAATTTCAAGTTTCCTTTAAAGGAAGATTTTTAACAATTGAGTTGCTCAAAATGAAAGATCACAAATTTCATATAACGAAAAGATTAAAGGTTCAATGGTTGATGAAGAATTTTACCGAGAGTTCTCTGCTGGACGTTCGGAATTGGAAAAAAGGATTGATGAGGTTCTCAAACATTGAAAATATAAGAGGCTTGTATTTACTAGGCATGGAGTTTTGGTGGGGATAATGGAATTGACATTAACATTTTGCATGATGGAACGTTTGAGTTTTCTGAAAAAACTCATTAGAATTTTTTATAAAGTCTATGCAGTTTTTGCTGAATTATATTTTCAATCTCGATTTATATGGGGCAAACAATGGAGGCTAGATATCGAGGTTTATACATACGCGCAA
>JAAOMT010000790.1:175125-211609 GCA_016748015.1 Geosiphon pyriformis | reverse complement strand
CCGCTCTGAAGAAGAGGCCAGTGCTTCAGGAAATGTTATCGCTTCTATCAAAAGTGACCTTGATAGAATATTTGCCGGGAAAACCTACAACCAATTGAGGGATCTTCAAACCCGAATTCAAGAAAAACTAACTGGTGGTGAAGCTGTTGATGTGGAATATTGGGAACTTCAGCTGAAACTATCTACTGTTTGGAAAGCAAAGGTATTTCGTTTGGAACGTTTTAGGTTCTTTATATTTTGCTCATAATCACTCAATTATTTTGATCAATTACAAAAAAAAGGCAAAATTGAAAGCTATGCATGAAATCGTATTGTGTAAGCGGCTCGAACAACTGCGACGAAAGCAGCGACAGGAAGCCATTAAAGTTCAAGAAGAATTGGAAACCGCGCTATCATCTCAAACTGCTCAAATGCTTGCGGAGAAAACAGATACGACATTAGGAGTCGAAGAAGAGATGGAGGAAGATTCGGACATGTTGATTGAGGAATATGACCGATCTATGAGCCCTGAACTTTTATCTAATCTTTCTCGTGAAGACAAAATGCTGGATATTCGCAATCCAGACGATGATCTTTTGCACTTGGTATGCTTTAATTTCTTGAGAAATGGTTTATCGAGGCCTGATCTATTTTCAATTTTATTCACTGATAACGCACTATCAATTTTTCCTATTTCCAATCATTCATCACTATAAAAGCTATTATTTGGGATATTATCCTTAAGTAAATTACATAATGCATCGCTCAAATCTCTCTTGCTTTATTTTCCCATAGAAACAAAAACGAAGAGAAGTATTGCGAAATCAATTCATCCCTATGAAAGTCCAGAACAAAAGATCTGCCGCAGAAGAAGAACTAGAGGAGTCTTTGGTATGTAGATTACCCGAAATAGTTTAATAGGTCTACAAATTTAGAATGGAATAACGAATGATTTTTCAATATTTGGTAATAGGTATCCAAAGTTCTGTATGAACGTGAAGCAGCCAAAGATCTGGACGAAGATGAAGCAATATTTAATATTGAAGAGGAATTAGCCAAAACGGTATGCATTAGGATTCAAACTATTTTTATTTTGTATATACTTGAATCAAACCTTTTTTAAACTTCTCTTTTTTAAAGACCTATCTTTGGCAAGATAAATATCGTCCGAGAAAGCCACGATACTTCAATCGTGTTCACACTGGATATGAATGGAACAAATATAACCAAACCCATTATGATAGTGACAATCCTCCTCCTAAAGTGGTTCAAGGATATAAGTTCAATATTTTTTTCCCTGATCTCATCGATAAAACGAAGGCTCCCACTTATAAAATTGAGCGAGAACCGGGAAATCATGATACCGTACTTATTCGATTTGTGGCTGGCCCCCCATATGAGGTATTTAATTTACTGAATTTTCTTTGGTTCTGATATAAATTTTTAATGAAATACAAAATTTAGGATATTGCTTTCCGTATCGTTAACCGCGAGTGGGAATATTCTCATAAAAAGGGTTTTAAATCGAGCTTCGATCGAGGGGTTCTTCAGTTACATTTCCATTTCAAACGTCATTACTATAGACGTTAGTATTAACAGTTGTGATGTCCCGAAAAATATTTTGGTGGCTATAAAGTTTAATGGATGGGCATCGGTCGCATATAGAAGGATGATCTGGCAGTATAGAGGTAGTCCTTTCATTTGGAAGAGAATAAGGTTTATTGACTTTATTTTTGGATGTATTATTCACAAATTCCGCAAAATGATCTAAACTAGCTCAGATGATAATATATTTGAACCCTTGATCCGTTTGCGACTTAGACCCCATACTTCAGAATTCTAAATTTCAATGAACAGGCGACCCATCAATGAACATAATAAAAATTTGATCAAATAGACTATTGAAACATTGTTAGAATAGTTACTAGATATTTAAATTCACACTCCTAAAACACTAAGCAATGGAAAATACTTCTGGCGGTCCATTTCCGGGCCCCTCGTCAAACAATCTTCCATTTCCAAAACTTTCTAGGTCTGCAACTGATCACGAACGGGTTTTAGATACCTTGGAAAATGAATTTAAAAGGATGGATAAGATGTTCGCTAAAGGCGAGACGCGAGTGTTTGGTATTGAAAATTCAAGTTATCTTTTTTCACTCCTTATATATTCAAATCTTTAATTTGGTACTTTTCCAATGAAATATAGGAAGAAATTCTGATAATATATTTAAAGAGTTGGATTTAATTCGGAAAAAACAAATTGCTTTGGCAATTCAACATACTGCATTGGAGAACTCTCCAGAGAAAGAGGCGTAAATAAAATAATCCTTCATTTCAAATACTCGGAAAGGTTTATACAATTAGCAACAATAAAACATTAATCTTTTGTTTAGACCTTTTGGCGGAGAATCGCCCACTCTTACTACTAACGAAGCATTTAAACGAAATGCAGATCGATTCATTAAAAGTGAAAAAGAATTAAATTTTTTGATGGAAGATTTAAATGAACTAATTGAGAAGGTAAAAATATATCATACCAAGCTCTAATCGATATTAAAACTATTTTTGTAATTTGAGATATTTCCCTTTTTGTTTCAGCTTGAAGATTTTGGCCAATCTATGAGCCAGCCGAGCAAAGTTTCAAAGTGATTGCCTTTCCTGCATTTTTCACCTTAAGTGTCATCCCCAATATAGAACTCTTATATGCGTTGAAATTTATGTACGATGAAATTTACTTTTAGATTTTAATATATTGATTAACGGTTATAATAATATTTATTAAATATGTATTTTTACTTAAAAATTCTTGATATTTAACTATTTAAAATTAATAATATATATTAAGTTTTACAAAATTAACAATTGAAAAATTAAAATTTATCAACTTTTTTTCTTTAATTAATGCTTAATTTTTAAATTTAATGTTTATTTAATTTGTTAATTAATAATTTAAATAACTAATATCGAATTGAATTGAATTGAATATTAATTTTTAACTTTTGTTTACATAAGAGTAAAGAAAATTGTTGTTTTATAATATTTTTTAAAACTTAAAATTAATTAAAACTTGATAAGTTAATAATTAAATAATTTTAAATTAATGAGTTCCAATTATTGCAACAAATAAAATTGCACAAATAAAATATTAAAATGTCTTATAAATTTAGACTATTAATATAATAATAATAATAGTTATTAGTAATAATATTTAATTTTATTTTATATTTTTTAATTATAATTATAATTAATAAGATCTAATATTGTTTTTTATCTTTTTAATAAACCAATAATCTTTGATAAAATTAATTTTATAGTGTATTTTATTTTTTATCAAATTATTATGTTGTTAAATTATTTTATTATAACAGATAAATTACTTGTTATATTAAAGTAATTTTTATAATAATTAAATTATTAAATTAAAATAGTAAAGTTTACTTGTTTCAATATTAAATTACTGTTTATACTTTTTTTGGCTATTTTTAGATTAACTAAAATTTTTAAAAAAATAAAAAAATTGGTATTTTGTTAGTAATTATAATTAAGAGTTATTGTTTTAAGTGATAATTTCAAAAATATTATACAGATTACATTTGGTTTTAAATAAAAAATCAAGTAAATTATTAAAAATAAGAAAATAAAATTTAATTTATGAGTTTTTAATAAATAATTTCTTACTATTTAAAATAAAAATAAAAAATAAAAATAAAGTTAGATTTTATTTTATTTTAATTGAATTTTAATTTTTAATTTTTAAATTAAATACTTTTTTTTTAAATTATAATTACTTATATATATAAATTCTATAAAATATTTTTTAAAAGCTTTTTATTTCTTATATTATTTTATTATTGTTAGTTATAATTTATTATTTTATGCTATTTTATGTTATATTATGTTATTTTTAGCTATATAGTATTATTATTAGTTATTTTGTATTATTGTTAATTATTTTGAATTATTTTCTATTATTACATATTAAACTATATTTTATTAAATAATTTGTAACTGACTAAAAGCTTATTTTGTGAATTTTGGCTCTTTAGTGCATAACTTAACGAAATATTTATTAGATAAAACACATCTACCATAATCTCATAGTAAAGACATTTACCATAATCCATTTGAACCAATGAAACAAACACAAGTCAAGAGAAAATTTTAATTTTTTTCCATTTTCCATTTTTTTTTTATAACATATCAAAATATAAAAAAAGATTTTTTTCTGCGCTAGCCAAAGGAGACAAATATGGGAAAGTAAATTATTTATACTAGGCCAATAAGTGACCACAATCAAATACTATTATCCTTGTTGAAATTTAAATTTGTTACAATTTTTAAAAGAATAATAGCAAAAAATAAATTTCGCTCTTTTTCACTCTTCGTTTTTATTTTGTTCATTACTTTTATAATATTCAAAATATATTAAAAATATAATTGTTTACATAAAGATAATATTTTATGAACTAAATTTTTTTGTAAACCCTATTTATTGAATTATTTTTAATTTTTCAGAAATTTTCATTATTAAAACTGTTGATTAAAAATTCTTTTGTCAAAGTCAAAAATACTCATGAACCCCAACCAACCCATCTTCACAACTCACCGATACGATAAACAATCTATGATCATGTTGAAATGGTGAGATTAAATAAAGGCTAGTTCCCGATAAGAAAGATCTTGTACTGCCAAAAATTTTAAAAATTTATTTGTAGATTGTCCCGAAATTTTTCGAAAATACAATGGCCGCGAATAGAGCTTTCCTCAATGTGTATGGTAGATATCTTCAACCCTTCGCGGAAAAGATAAATGCCACTGCCGCTCAGTACCCAATTTTTGCTCCCTACCTTCAAAATTCCAGCACCAACACCATTCTCTTGGTGTCAATAGCAATAGCTGGGGCCATCTGTTATCTTCTCATTTCAGTGAAGAATGTATCTGTAAGTTTTTTTTTTGGTTGGCATTTGCTATCCGGACCCTGTAATTTTTAAAGAAATTTGTTTTTACGCACTACTTTTTCTTTTATAGAAGCCGAAAAACAAACTTAACGAACCTCCTATGGTTCCATACTGGATTCCGATCATAGGATCCGCTGTGACCATGGGAATGAATCCAATCGCTTTTTATAGAAAATATCAAAAGAAGGTAAATATTAATAAATTCAAACATGTTATTTTTACAATACATGATTTATTAATGAATTCATCGACAATAATAGTACGGAGATTATTATACCTTTTTGTTATTTGGTAAAAAACTTGTCACCTGTCTCGGAGCAGAAGGAAATAATTTTTTTTTCAACGCAAAAACAATCGATGTTTCTGCCGAGGAGGCCTACAAATCATTGACTGTCCCTGTCTTCGGTAAAGGAGTCGTGTATGATGTGCATAATTCGGTGTTGATGCAGCAAAAAAAGTAAGCATTTAATAGTTGTCTTATTGATTGATTGATTGATTGATGGCCCACAGAGCCGTATTTAATCATTATTGTTATGAAGATTCGTGAAATCTGGCCTTTCGATCGATAATTTGCGCGCCTATGTCCCGATAATTTTTAAAGAGACCGAAGATTACTTTCAACGTTGGAGCGAAAAATCCGGTGTCGAAAATATTTATAAATCTACGGCAGAGTTAACTATTATGACCGCTTCTCGGTGCTTGTTGGGTGATGAAGTCCGGGAGAAGTTGGATGAATCATGTAAAGCTCCATTTATTTTTTTATCCATAGAATAATTTGAATAATAATAATAATAATAATTTATCCCAATCAACGTGTAGTTGCACAAATTTATCATGATCTCGATGGGGGCTTCACACCGATCAACTTTATTTTCGAAGATTTACCATTGCCATCTTATAAGCTACGTGATAAAGCACACGTAAGAATGCGAAATTTCTTCCTGGACATAATGAATTCTCGGCGTGAGGCCAACAAAACGGATGGTTCAGATATCATGACATACTTGATGAAAAATTGCTTTTACAAGGATGGTAGACCTCTTTCGGATCAGGAAACTGCTCATATTATGATTGCCCTCCTAATGGCTGGACAACATACGAGTTCAACCACAACTGCTTGGGCTTTGATTTACCTCGCAGAGAATCCGGAATTATTTGAAAAATTACGACAAGAACAAATAAAAATTCTTGGCTCATTAACTGCTCCACTTACTTTAGAAGCTATCCGGAAAATGGGATTACATGATAATGTGGTACGTGAGACACTTCGACTTCGACCTCCAATCACCCATATGATACGCAAAGTTATCCGTGATTTGCATATACCTGGAACCCAATATATAGTTCCGAAAGGGCACTTTATACAAGCTGTGCCTGCAGTGTCTCAAAGAGCTCATGAATACTTCTCTAATCCTGAGAAATTTGATCCATACCGATGGATAGAATATGATATGCAAAATAAAGAAAGAGATGATGATATCGTAGATTATGGTTTCGGGGTTATTCATACTACTTCCGCAAAATCAGCCTATCTACCATTTGGAGCCGGTTAGTTTTCCTTTTTCTTTGATTAAAGAAAAAATTTTCGAGACCAATCACTGAAATGAAATGTTCATGATTTATTTTAGGCCGCCATCGATGTATTGGGGAAACATTTGCCTACGTTCAAATTAAAACTATTATTGCTACAGTTGTCCGGATCTTTGATATGAAATTGCATAATAACAAATTTCCCGCTTGTGATTTCACAACCATGATTGTGCAACCTGTAAAACCCATGGTTGATTATGTTAGAAGAGAATGACGATGTGTAATGATAAAAATTTGAAAAAAGTCTCAATTAATATTAAAAATCTAAAAATCTAAATAATCAGTGTATTTAGATCATAATATTTTTCTGTTCTCGATAAATTTATTCATTATGTCAGACGAAATATTAAAAGAAAGAAACTCAAAACGACGAAAGATCCAAAATGCGCCGTAGGTATTTTGCTCCTTTTTTCTCGCACTTGTTTCCTCACTTGAAATTCCCTTTTCATTTTCATTTATTTAACAAAACTCATGGACGAACTTACAGTTCAGGAAAAGTTGTAAGTTGTCGATATAAAGCTATCGATTACTTTGCTTCAGTTTATTATTTTAACTTCATATCACGAAATTTTTTCATGGAAAAGGTAAACTGTGACATGAAAGAAGAAAAGGGGGCCAGTGAAACCATTTCTGAGAAGGCAAGTTTCAACTTATGAGGACGGCTGAGAGAGCAAAGCTATCGTTTCTGACACTACACTATTACCCATTACTTATCAGTGTATTAATGCCAAGCCTTATCCAAGTGTTTCTTGAACGACGCTTTTTAAAATAAATTATAAAACTCTAATAAGCATTTTGTTTTAAATATCACGAAATTTACTCAGCACAAGGGAAATTATACAGATTCTGCCAAAATAGAATATTGGGGCTCGGGGATAAGGCTGACCGCTGTCAGTGATCTACCTGATGAAGAGAATTTTGATTGTGTGACTCTGAGAGAACTCCTATCAACAGTAAGTTTCATTCATTTGTTATTTTCTCGATCTTATAATTCCTATAAATGATAAAAGCAAACTTTTTATTAATATAGGGAGACTTGGATGAAATGCTGCAACTCAATTATATGGTTGAATTGGATTTTTTAATGTCATGTTTGGCTTCGCATCAGAAGACCACTTTACCAACCACGATTATTCATGGTTTGCGCGAAGACAAAGACATGATCAAAGTGAGACATTCTTTCATCATCTATCCCTTTCATGAAAATCTGACCGTTTGATCTTTTCCTTTCTCTGTTCAGAAACGGGCAGAACAGTATCCAAATGTTAAGCTTCATTCTGCAAATTTGCCGATCGCATATGGTGAGTTTTCAGCGATATTCAATATATCATGTTTTATTATGCTTAAATTGAATAATTAAATGGATTTTCATTTAGGTACCCATCATTCTAAGGTCTTGAAAGAGTTCCAAGAAGAATTATTTTTTTTATTCATCGAATAATATTTTATAACTTTTTATATAGGCGATGTTGTTATTCTATTCTAATCAAACTCTAAGGGTAATCATATGCACGGCTAACGCAATCGCAAGTGATTGGGGGTAAAATATGTTTTTTAATTCGATCGTTTTTTTTTCATATACATTATTTATTTATTTATTCATATTGATGCCTTTCATTGTAGCAAAAAAACCCAAGGTGTTTATATGACTCCCGCCCTTCCCAGGAAGAAAATGGGAAGAGTGATACCTGCCGCCCCATTCGAGCTTGATTTATTAGAGTATCTATCAGCGTACGGAGGAATTCTCAAAGATTTTCGAAAGAAAGTTGCACAGTATGATTTCTCCGAAGTGAAGGTAGACGAACAAGCTTTTTATTTGAGTGGCTGTTGGCACGCCCATTCCGAAATATAATCCCCCATGAAAAATCCTTATTTTAAGGCTATACTAATAGGATCAATACCTGGCTATCATTCCGGGCCCAACAAGAATAAATGGGGCCATATGCGTTTACGAACAGTTTTGGGAGAAAATTACAAAATTGAACGAGAATTTTTGGAAGAGAGCACAGTTATCGCTCAAGTATTAAAGTTCCGATTTAAGCTGGTTACTTGAATTGTATTTTGGATCATCTTATTTCTTTCCTATTCATCATACTTTTTGAATTAGTGTTCGAGCATTGGTTCTTTGGGAGCGAAAGAGAATTGGTTTGTTAACGAATTTGCGATAAGTCTATTTAATGGTCGTAATCAGGAGAAATCATCAAATACATCATTGAAGTTAGTATTTCCAACTGTCAACAACGTGCGCAACAGGCGAGTATTTGTTGATCGCAATTTAATATCAAATGTATTATTAGATGAGAATTTAACTTAACTTTGAATAGCTTAGAAGGCTGGGCTGCTGGAGGCTCTATCCCATTTGACCACAAAAATTATTTAAAACAGAAAACTTGGATGAACAAATATTTATGCCGTTGGAAAGGGTTCGATTCTGGAAGAGATCAGGCGATGCCACATATAAAAGTGAGATTTCAATTTTTCCCTTTGGTTGCTTTGAATGCTCCATTTTAATGAAGAATTTTTTCTTTTTTTTGAAAGACTTATACCAGGTTACGAATTCCTACGAGTGAGTCATCTTCCAACCTAAATTCCCCCAATAGCCCAACAAACGCTTCCATTGGCTGGCATTTACTTACTAGCAGTAACCTTTCAAAAGCTGCCTGGGGCCAACTCCAAAAAAATGATTCACAATTAATGATTCGTAGTTATGAATTGGGTGTATTACTATTACCGGGTCTTTTCCAGGTTAGCCATGAATTGGCAAATCTTATTGTTTTTGCTGCAAGGAATTTATAAATTGATAATCTTTTAAGGATGAACAATATGACTCTGTACATATTCTGAACGCTACGGTGCAAAACCCATTTCCCACTTTGCCCCTGGATGTTAATGAGCCAGCATTTATATCTTCCCGGAAATTGGGTAAAAATGTGGATGACGACAAATCTGTCTCTAAACCCGTCCTGTTAGTTCCTTTGCGTTTACCCTACGGCAAGTATTGGAGTACCTCAAATTTATAAGACGACTTTTATTTTTCACCTAAATTGTTAGCTAGAGTTTGTAACTTTGTTTTTAGACGTCCCACTAACTCCATACCACCAGGATGATGAATGTTGGACCTGGAATTTGCCCAGACATGAACGTGATTCCTTAGGAAATAGATGGTTGGTTGATTGATGGATAATATAAAATTGGGCTTTACTCAATTATCAGTTGAATCCACAAATCCGGAGGTTTTTCCATGACTTCAAAGTTCAAATCATTTGAAATTTTCATTTATATGACAAAATCTTGATGACCCGTGAATATATGGGTTAAAGTAAATGGGAGCGGTTTTACAGAACAAGAAAATGGGTTGGAAAGTGATTATCACAAAACTATATGATTAGCTAGATAATTCTTTAGTTATGGTAAATAATGTGCAACTCTAAATTGCATCGCCATGATTCAAATCAAAAACTTTTGATGATCAGGCTAGTGGCTGATGGCCTAAAATTTCATTACTTTTTTAGCTCAGTTTTTGTAGTTTTCGTCTGTTTGTCTTGGTCTTAGTTAGCAAAATGCTATTGCAGCAAACTTGCCCAGGGAAATCTAATCTTTATTCTCAAAGTGTGAACTCTGGGTTGTGGAACCAAACTCGTTTTATTGTAAGTTGCTTTGGTCATTAGTCAAGTCACTTCACCAATAAACCAATTGTGAATAGCAAAAGAAGCATAAACTTTATTTTTAACTTCATACTTGAAACTATAATTTATTATCTAGTTATATGCAACCTGGGATAAGATTGTTATATATAATGGTTTCTTTGAACATGTACAAACTATCGGTCTTAAAAAATTCGTGAGAAATTTGGAAAATTTAGAAGAACATCAAATCGTATCGGTAGAGCTCTCCGAACGAGATGGGAAGGTTTGTATTGGAAAAAAATCCTTGATGTAGATGTTAGGCCTTTTGATTTCGTTCTTACGAATTCAATCCTCAAGATTACTAGTTCGATCCAAAAATGGCCCAATAAGTTTGGCAAAATAATGCTTTTGGTGCTAAAAACGTTGATCATTTTACCTCTGCTGACAATGTTCCATTTTCTGATAGATTGCCATTACAATTGAATCCAATGTTCTTATATTTGAACCTGAAGTCGATGATAAAAATACGGTAAATATTTTGTCAAAAAATTCTCGCTGCGTCTTTTTATATGGAATTTAACTTCAGATTATTTTTGAATATGGGCTAGACTACTCGATGGAATTTGTTGAATATCTTAAAACATGATCTTCCAATTTTTTGTACAGCTTGGAATCCGAATGATGGTTAGTAAAGATAATTGTTCTCGCCACGTCTAATGGATTTTTATTATCGATTAATTTTTGCATTTTATCCATCAGGATACCTTTGGGTGGGAGGCGGCACTATCGTCCTATGGAAGTATAGGAAAAATTCTAATATAGTGGATTGGTCCAAAATTTGGGAACAAAAGTGCGTTTGACCATTGAAACAATAGCGTGAAATTAAAACAAAAGGTGTCCAACGCTGCTGATTCAATTCGCGAAAATTTCTCCAGAGCTGCCTCGAATGTGATTATGGCCAGACTATCTCCGGACTGTAAATTACTTGCAACCACAGGAGAAGTAAGATTCGAGGATTTGCCATATTGATTTACTCATTAATCCGTGATTCTAGAAAAAGGATATGTGATTTGAGAATCTTCTCGGTTATTAGCATGATCGAACAATCAAAGTCTGGTGGGGCATTTATTCTATAGATGGTGGAGACTCAAAGTTTAGCTTCTACTATCTTTCCCACCCACGAGCTGTCACCGATTTCACATGGCGAAAAAGTTCTTTGCAGCAAACGTA
Source organism: Geosiphon pyriformis (assembly GCA_016748015.1). Taxonomy (NCBI): domain Eukaryota; kingdom Fungi; phylum Glomeromycota; class Glomeromycetes; order Archaeosporales; family Geosiphonaceae; genus Geosiphon; species Geosiphon pyriformis. The sequence continues at coordinate 200,226 of JAAOMT010000790.1, read as the reverse complement.
TGAGGACCACTCTTGAAAAATGATTTCATCATTGCTTGAAATATTTCAAACCTTACACGACTTTTTTATAGTAAGGCCGACGAAAATATCCTTTATACGATGTGCAGGGATGGTATATGTCGAATCTGGGCTGCCACAAATTCCGAGGAGCCTCAGACACTCTACATATGTACTGTGGTTGATCCTAGTCAATTTTTGGTCGCGTTATCAGACATCTCCGAGGAAAATGCGCCAGAGATTGATCCGTGCACCTATACCCCTATTCATTGGATTCAGCCTATAGAATTTATACAAGCTGTTAATCTCGCATATAATGCGTTAGTAGATGGTCAAGCAGATAAAAGTCATGCAAGCCGACAGATAGTAAGGTTGAAGAATTTGGCTGCTGATAAATCTGACTTACTCTATCAAGTACAACGAGACGGATCCATGATTATCTGGGCTATACAGGTTATTGTGCTAGCTGCTTCTTTATTTAGAATACTCAGGTTCGATCCACGTATTTTTTTGTTAAAATTTTAACAACTAATGCTTTCTATCTTTTAGCATCTGAATAGTCGGCCACGTCGAGTTCCTCGGGTACTTGTACTGCTGCGTATGGCTCAGGCACTTTTACCTTCGGATGTAACTTATTTCTCTGGAAGTACTTTAGTGTTTCATGACCATCTTGGAGTAAAATCTCGTTGTAGGTTTCTGTATCATTTATACATCTATCGTATTATATTTCGCATCTACTTGAGCCTAAATTTTTGTACTCAATTCAATTTAGCGTTAATAATGCCCGCTGAGCTTTCCATAGTTGCTCAGAATCCTCATGGGCGTATTAATTGTTATTCCATAAGTCTCGCAGACTTCTTTGATAACACTCGATTGACCACGCGATTATATTTAAAACATTCCTGGACTGGACATCACAGTAATATTGAAAGATTGAACAAAGCACCTGCGACCAATCATTTAGCTTCTATATCGAACATAGGCGAAGTGGTTGTCTGGTCAGTGGAAAATCCTCAGGTGTGTACTTCCCATCCAGAATTTTATTGTTTCATTCAATGATAATTTCGTTCTTATTCAATTCAATAGTATGGCACACGGATGAGCCATGGGATGAGCGAGCAGTCACCCGTCTGGCTTGATTCAGGGATCAAACTGGCCTGTTTATTGCCTGGAGGTATTTTCAAGTACTATTTTTTATCGAAAACGTCTGTAATTTAGGAATTAAATAAGTCCCACATCATTATTATCAATATAGGAAGATATTTAGCAGCCTATTATGGACCACAAATTATTCTTTTTCTTTGCGGCCGTCAGGATACCCATTCCTATCAAATCGCTCAATTGGAGGGCTATGATCCGAATTATGAACTTTGTTTGCTATTCGCTTTTCCTCAACATCAAACCAATCAAGCAAGCAACACAGTTTCTTTTGTTGCGGGGATTAGTTTAAATGAAAATACCGTTTTCTGTTGGAAGATTGATCAAAATGAGTCAGGTGCTTTTCAGATTCTGAATTTGAAAGTTATAACTTTTTTGATAGTTTATGTGTTTGACTATTTGGCAATAAATTTTAGATAATCAATTTCCAATAGTTCATTTTATATCTCGTGAATCTCTTCCTGTCTCATCAAATATCGTCATGGCTGTATCTGCTAATCAATGGGCCGGAGCCCATTCTAGATGCCATAAGAACCCCCGTGACTCTAACACCCCTGTTCTTTTGACTTTAACTGATGATGGCTTTGTAACTTATTGGAGATCCGAGATAAGAGCTGTCTTTGACCAGGATATTATAGAGGACATTTGGTCCCCTAGCCTTCAAATTGATATAGGGAGTAAAAGATGCGCTTTAATAAAATGTGGTCCAAATGATCGAGTGGCTCTAGGTAATAAGGGCTATTTATTTTAATCAATTTTTATTTGGTTTTTAACTTGCCTTTGTTTTCTCTTAGTAAAAGAATCAAGAAGAGAAGTGTCTATTTGGGAATCCATTACGCCACGCCTGCCTGCTACCAAAGAATATGCTTTAGAATCGCGGTAAAACAAAATTAATAAATCCACAAATACATATTTGAAAATCCTATGATTGAGATCTTAATATTTTTTCTTTTAACTCGTTATTAGTGAGCCCATTGTTGACGTAGATTGGTTATTCACCTGCAATGCCGAACTTGTGGTAGCTATCGCCACAGCACAAAATATTACAATTCATGCGCAATTACGTAAGGTCGACGTATCAGTGTTATCATTAGGAATAATGCTATTCGAGGTTGATATACCAAAGTATGTTATAATTCACAAGCATTGTGACGTAAATAACACTTCTTACTATAACCAATAATTGCTCGCTTGTAGGCTTCCAAATTCGTAAAAACAAGAAATATCTTACTAACTTGGATTTTATAATTTAATCATCATAGATTTTTGCCTGATTCAGTTTCTGCTTTATCTTGGGGCTCGGGTGGCACCCTGATTTTTACCAATGGTAACCAATTACGTTGTTACAATAAATGGATGAGTGAAAAAAGTTTTCAGCAAGGTGCGCTATTCCTTAAATCCACCAGAAGAGAATGATTTATTTAATAGGTAGAATTGGTTTAACTTTGACATTATTTGAAACTAGTTTCACGGATAACGGGGTTCAATAAAAAACTCCCTACCCTTTTTCATGTGATCGACCATCTAAATGGACCGTTTCCGCATCATCATCCAACTCTTCTCCTTCAATATCTGTTATGGGGTATATAAGATCTGATTTTCTATGGCCTAATATTCTTTATAATCCATCATTTATATATCAAAAATGTCCTTTAGGAAAAATGGACCTTGTAAAGTTGATCTTGGTTTACCTCTACAATTATCTTAAACTTCTGAAAGATGCGGAAAAACCTATTACACGCATCCCTCCGGTGCCATTTGACAAATTATTCAACGAACTCGAGGCATTTTTTTTTTACTTTTATTTATGATTTTGAAGTTGTTCTGTTTTCCTAAAGACTCTTTTGCGCCTAAAGCAATCCATTACATCATCACCTAAACATACACGATACCGTATTCTTTTCGATTCTGAAAGCGAAGACGATGGGTAATTAACATTCTCATATTTATATTCATGAAGGTAGTTCTAAAACATTAAATTTCTTGTTTCATGCATGTATCGCTTATTCTCTTACCCTGGATTTAGACCTACACAGGAAGAAATTTTTGATTTCAACCACAAGATGGCCGAATTTCTGAGTGAACAGCTGACACGCGTCTCGCTACCTGATCTTTCTAGTATTGAACAAGCCCAATTGTTGGCTTTGGTTCATACCATTATTCAGGTAGACTTTATTTATTTAGCCTAAAATTTATTGTAAATTTATATTCATTATCTCATTTTTGATATCTAGGTAGAGGGTCAAAAAAGAAGTTTGGATCAAAATGGGGTTCGCTATGTGATTTTCATGCGCCGCTATCATTATCTAAATCGCTCAGTAATAGCTAGCACCTTACGTGCACCAGGCTTGAGTTATCGTGATATGACTTGGGCGATGCACAGTGAATCTCAGGTAAAATCATTCGCATAAAACAATCTAACCATCCTGAATGAACCTAAATATATAGCTTTTCTTGACTGTGATTAGGACTTGTTACTCGAGTATAGCATCGCTGCTTCAGGTGGAAAATTTTTATGGAAAGATGCTAGAATTCACGGAGTTTTTTTGTGGTTACGTAATATAGAGATGGTGGTACGTGCTCAGTGAAATTTTTTTTGGTATTTTTTCTTGAAATTGACCTCACCTGTTGTCTCATTAAGCGCCAACAAATGGAAATAATCGCCAGAAACCAATATCTCTCAAAGGAGGAGAGAGATCCCTCCGATGCTGCTCTATTTTATATAGCGCTACGCAAAAAAAAACTACTTTTAGCATTATGGCGAACCGCAAATCATCATCCGGAAAAAGGAAAGATCATGCACTTTCTTGCCAATGACTTTGAAGAACAAAGATGGAAGACAGCGGCCCTCAAGAACGCATATGCTTTGCTAGGGAAACAGCGATATGGTTGATTATTATTTCATATTCTTTGTCTCATCAAATCATCTTTGCATGTTATTTAAAAATCTTTTCATCAATCGATCAAGAGTATGCTGCTTCCTTTTTCTTGCTTGGTGATCGCCTCAAGGATGCGGTCAATGTTTGTCTGAAAAATCTTGACGATTTCCAATTAGCGGTTGCCATATGTCGAGTATACGAAGGTATATTCAGAGTGATTTCAATTATTACTTTTAGAATTGATTGTGACGATTTCCTTTACTTTTAATTCTTACCCAGGTGATGATGGCCCCGTCTTGAAGAGCATCATTGAAGGACATATACTACCGCTTGCTGTTGGAACAGGTGACCGTTGGCTAGCACATATGGCATTTTGGATTATGAACCAAAGAGATCGTGCTATTCAAGCTACAATGGTCTCATTATTTACAAACCAAATTCAGCTTTGATCCATTTTTAGAAGAAGTTCTAATCAATTTTTTAACAATTTAGTTACCTCTTGAAAAATTATACGAGCCAAAGGAGAAACGAGGACCTTCGACATATGATAAAGAGATTCAGGACGCTGCTTTAATAATTCTATACAAACAACTCAAGGAAAAGACGGTACAAACCCTCAGAGGGGCTGCTGAGATATCCATGGAGACCGAGTATTCTTTAGTTTTGGGGGCAATTTTCGCATACGAACGAATGGGTTGTCCATTGCTAGCTCTTCATGTTTTGAAAACATGGGTTTTCACATTTGAACCTAATTCAAGTACTCCTGAAAAAATGCTACATCTTCGAAAAAGAAGTACAATCCTTGACGTGCCCCTCCCTAGCAGCGATGCCATTTCTAGTGGCGTTATGAATTTTGATGATTGGAGCTGGAATGAACCCACTTCTCGTGGATCAGATAATCTTACTAGCTATACTCGGGACATTTTTTCGCAGGAGCCGATGTCATTGGAAAGTCCTTCACTAGGCTCTTTCTCCCATAAGCCACAGAGTTTGTCATGGAAAAGTAATAGTCCGCATCTTTCAAATACTCTGGATATCTTTGCAAGTGAGATTTCAGGGAACCATGAAGATGGTAGCAAAATGATTAAAACGATAACTTTACTTGATGACAAAGATCTTAGCAGCTATAAATTTACCTTGGTGAAGCGCTTATCACAAGTAATCTAATTACATCTTACTCTCAAATATGTACTACTTATTAATGCTGATGGCTCTGTTTAAATTTCTTCAAATCTTTCTAGCAAATTTTAGATGGTGTCGGGATCATCGTCGAGGATACCACACTTTTCGCAAAAAGCCTTTACTACACCGATTATTTGGATCAACTGCATAAAGGCCTTCGAACAATTTGTGATACCATTGGCATGCCCTTTTCAGATATCGAAGAAACCCTTATAACATATCCTTGATAAAGTCGATTTGATTTTCGCTAGTAAAGGCGTTGCTTTTTATCGCTTTTCTTCCTTTTTCCTTAATTTTGTTTTCTTCAATACAAGATGCATCGAGACAGATTCATATACCTTACCATTCCATTTACTCAAGGCAGGAATAGTATCGGCAACTAATACAGAACAAATGGTTGAGGCATTAATAACTGGTTCTTACGCATTAACTACTTTAGCTTTTAGCAGACCCCAACTTGTAATCGAAGAACATTTAATCAAATGGGCCAGGTAATTCAATAGTAAAATATGTTTTATTTATGTTAGGCAATGAGTTAAAATTTAACTAGACAGGTTTTTTGACAATAGGGATATCTTATCTGATTTTAAGGAGTGGTTCCCATATGTATCTACCGAATTCCGGAATTCCTCAATAGTTCCAGGAACTCGAATACAGCAGATAACACTAGCTGCTTTTGTTACCTTGTGTATCTTGGCTGTTAGACAACGGCATTATGATCAAGCATGGGCGTGCTTATTGAATGGTGCGAAATTCTTTCATGCATCCCTCCATCCAACCACTGATCTATTCGAAGTTATTAAGGATGTTTTGCAAGGTGTCAAGCAGCCAGAAACATCATATAATCAAATCAAAGAGGATTTGCAGATAGAGAATAATGATGAGGACTTGAATGATACTATGGAGCAAAACGATGACCCTGACGCACTACAGAATGAGATCAACGAACTCGAAATAACTGCAAAAATCCTGGAGATTGCCACCATTAATCATCTCGTGTTCGCACTTGAGATGTTCTTACAAAATTGCCAGCCACAAATATCTGAAGACCTTGAACCATTCATAAAGACTGCGTACTTGGAGCCAATGCTTAATATTACCACAAAAATGGAACGTGAGCTGTCGCAATCTTTACCTGGTTTAGGATTTGGTAAAAATTTAATGATTTTTCACAATAGTTGTATATTTTTTATCCAAACCTGCAAGCTAATTATAACACATATTTTTTCTATATTTAAGATAATATTGTCCAACGATTCAAGGACCCAGCACAAAAACAATTTTGGAATTCTTTAACTTGCATAAATGAGCCTCAAATCCTTTTGCCAACTTTTTCAACAACTTCTGCTTTAACTAGGCAATAGAGATATACTCTTGAAATAGAGATATGGAGCTTTTTCAAAATATTTATTTATTAAATTATTCTGTAATCAGATTTTAATCTATAGTTAACAAGCGTACAAAAACAGCTAGATTATCCCTTAACGAACATTTTATGTTTTAGCTTTTTTTTAAATAGATATAACTCCCACAATTGATCATCTGACATAATGTTGATTAAGAATTCACTTCAAAATTTAAATACTTGACCCTCATTATACCCTAAATTCTTGAGAACACCTCCTAAGCGTCCTTGCGACCAATCTTTTCCCTTGCCACCACCCACATTTCTAACCATTCTAAGTAATACAAGGGCATGTTATATCACGGTCTCAATAGTAGATTGTACGTTCAAAAACATTTTTTCATACTTACGGATCAGGCCCACAAACAAGTATTAATATATCCGCCTGGGGTGGTGGTATATTAATTTTGACCATATCCACCGATACGTACCCAATACCTTGGTTCCATAATTCATCCGAAGGTGTTACGTCTATCGTGTAATAGATCTTCAATCGCTCGGGATATTTTCTAATTAATGCTTCAAGTTCTGAATGTAATAATATATCATCTTTTGTCTTATTGGCGTAGATAAGTGAGATATTGGTGGTGTCGGATGGGGAATTGAGAATGTGGTTGATGATTTGGTACCTAAAATGAAAAATGTACTTTTAAGGGACTTGATTCATTAAAAGTAAATTATTTATTGGTCTTTTCTCAAAATCAGCTTTATATAAAGTTACATTGGGGTGATCCCAGTTCCACCGCAAATCTAAGGTTGAGAAAATTATTGTTGTTGAGATTATGACATGACCAGCATTACATCAAATCACATACCATTCCCAAGTTCTTGTTCATATTCTCTCGATACTTAAAAGTAGAAATTGGACCTCGAATCTCTACCAAATCCCCAATCTCCAAATTATGAATATACCGTGATACTTGTCCATTTTCATAATGTTTTATCAGCAAATCAATAAAATTCTTTTCATCCGATGAACTAATAGGTGTGTATTCACGAAAAATCTGCAGTGAAGGATCTTTAACGTGAACACATGATGTAATGGGGAATGAATCGGTTAATGGTCGTGGAAGGGTGAAACGAAAAATCGAGGTGTCTCTTGTGATGGGTTTAATATGAGTTAACGGAATCGATGTAAATTTATTTGAAGATAATGTGGAAGTTTTGGGTTTTGTCGAGAAATAGACCGAGACTCCAATTAGAGCTGTTCCAAGGACATAAAAAAGGATGCGAGATTTTTGATGGGAATATGATTTTTTAAAATTTGATGTCTGAATCGTACTGAAAGATTTTATTTGTTGTAGGTTTGTAAGATTTAATTTTTTGATTAAGGTAAATGATGGAATAGAGGGATTAGCGAATCGGCAAAAAATGCGTGGGAACATACTTGCGAAATCCTACAGATATTACAGATTCAAAAAATATTTAAATTCAAAGTACGTGACTCCAAGATCGATGATAAAATCAAAAGGGTACATTCTTTCATCAATGGTGGTTGAAACCCTTTTTTTACAGCTTGCCTATCTCAAGTCACAATCACTCAAGAAAAAATATCATGTCATTAGAAACCCCGTTTTTCAGCCCAACACCCTCAAAATTTTTTAGGAAACAAAATCTGAATTTAGTTAATGCATTTGCTGTATATGGGAATCGATAGCCTTCCTCTGCTTATGTTTTTTATATTTTTACAGGGATCTCGTGACTTGGATTAATTCGATGTTATTGACATGGTGTCAGGCAAAATATTAATATGAAACTTTACGAACTAAGATTGCTGTAACCATTTCTGAATTAACAGTTTTAAATCTTTGCTTTCTTTTTCCACCCCACTGTCTGTTGTTGAAGCAGCGTTCGAACATTTCAAAATTACAAGAGTTTCGTTACGATCGGGATTTAATAATTCCTGATCGAAACTTCGAATCCAAGAATTGAAAATGTGCTTGCTAAGTTAGTTTCTTGAACACAAAATATTCATCAAGACAAAAGGATCCCGAAATTATTCTTACCGTGTCAAATACTGTCCAATCAATACTTTGATTGTTAAAAAAGGTGTACTGGCGACAGTTTCTTGGTCTGTCATAAACTCTATGTCTTCTATACTCTCCTTCCAAATATCGATGCTTGTTCTTTCGTAACCATCCCTCGCTAATCTTATCTTGATATAATTTTCAAAAAGTGCAACCGAACAATTCGGCTGAACAAAAGTAGCATTATTTGGTCCAAAAGCGATTGAAGTTAATTTCAACGAGATTGGGTATTCAGATGACGACGTGGTTTGAGCAGCAGTATGGGGACGAAGATTCGATGAAGATACCCCTAATGTTGCTGTATCTTGAGGCAATCGAGAAGGGCTGAGCTTCTCGGGTGAAGTCGCGTCTAAATAAGAGGTTAAAATATTTAACGAAAAGTAAAATTAAATTGGCCGAATATCAGATACAACCTGGAGATTCTGCTAAATCTCCACCAAGTATACTGAGTGGTGTGGTACTTGGTTGACTGATAGTTTCAACTATGCAAAAATAGGCATCCTTAAAAATAAACCAAATAAATCCCACAATTAACAGAATCAAAATCACAAAAATCCTTACCTTGGGAATTAGCCGCTTTCTTTGAAGTGGTGGATGTTCGTCGCCCTTTCTGTGGAATGACGGCGACTTTACTCGCAGTAGTAGATTGGATTTTTTCAAGGCCATCATCTTCGTCTGTAACCGAGAATGTCCCTTCTTCACTAAGTGAAAGTGAACGAGCGGTTTTTTTTCTTAATGAAGGAGTAGTAATAGTAGCAGATGCCAAGCTCAATTTCCTTTTTCCTTTAGGGTTCACAGTTGGTGTTGCGGTGGTATCAGTAGCTTCATTGTTGGTGCGCGATACAACACGCGGTTTTACAGATGCGGGATTTGCTCCGCTCAAGATCTTGCCTTGTTTCCATTTAACTCCGCAAGCATTACAAAGGGTGCCTTTTGGAATGGGTAATCAGAATTCTTTGATAAATTTTGCAAATAGCACAGAACATAAACTAATATCTCTTACCAGCGCCATCGGGGCCTCTTCTCCACATTGGAGTGCTCTTGCAACTACAATAAGCACACCTTTTATTGGCACCGCTTGTAGCGGAAGGTGGATTAGTTGATTCAGTGGTTGCTGAAGTTTCTTGAGTCAATTTCGACTTTTTTGGAGTGGCTGATGACGAAGCTCTCGTATTCCCTGAAGTCTTTGGATTTGCTGTTGTCGAAATTTTTGAATTCGCTATCAATGACAATGAGAAATTATCTGCAGCTATAAAAAGAATAATTTGTAATTTATAAAGTACATTAATTACCTTCGGTATTCTTTGGCATTGTCCTGGCTTTCTTAGCGGGTTTTTGTTGTTCCGGCTGCGAAAGAATAGTTTTAGTATTTATAAGAGGAATAACCAACAAATAATTTGTCTTACTTCATCCGAAATTAGTTCTTCGACCTCTATATCTTTGTCTTTCTCTTTTCCCTTGCCTTTACCCTTCTCTTTTTCCTTTACTTTATTCTTAGTCTCTTCTTCTTTATCAACTTCCTTCTCTTTAGATTCATCTCTCTCCTTATCTTTTTCCGCTTTCCTTTTTTTTTCCCTTGAAACACTTGGTTGTACGGTCTCAATTTGTAGTGTACCATCCAGTTTTGCCACCCTCTGAGCGATTAACTTTTAGAATGTTGGAGATAAAAATATTGTCAGAGAATTAAAAATTTAGATAGGTTATTTATCATTTTATTTTTACCTACTTCCAAAAATTCCGGAGGATAATCACATGGTAAACGATATTGCAAATATTCCCGAGGGGGATTATGAGCGGTCTATTGGTGAATAAATTGTAAAATATGGCTAAAACCCACGGTTTCAATTATTTCATCTCAATAATTAATCAGGGGCAATAGAGAGTATACTGACTTTCGGAACCATTGATTGATATGCCAAAGTCAAATCATTTGTAGATCGCCGTAAGGCATCCCATATAGGTTGGGAAACGTGACTCAGCTCCATTGTAACAGCTTGGTATTTTTGACGAGGGCCGAGAAAATTTTCCTCATTCTGTGGAAGATAAAACGATGCGAGCACCTAAAATTCGGTTGGGATGATTTTTTTTATATCATCCTTCAAACAACCGAAATATCTTATCAACATAGTAATGCATACTTCATACGGAGGCGTGGCTGTTGTAGCCTCAAGAATCGCATCTTTAGGGAAGAGCCATCGATCGTACTTATTCTCTCGGAATTCAATTATGACATCATGTCGAACAAATTGACGTTGAGTTTTGGAAGAAAGTACCGGAGTAGTTGCGGATCGCGAAATTTGAGCGGAAGGGAGTGCTCGCGCTATGTTTGGTATTGGGACCGTTGATGTTTGTGTTGGGGAGATTCGCGGTGTCGGGATCGCTGCCACTAGTGGGGAGGGTAGAATCGGAGGTATTATTGACTGAGTTGTCTGATTTATTTGATTAGGCTGGGTGGCTGGAGGGTTGATTTGAGGCTGAATCTGTTGTGAAGAACTTAATAATTGATGGAGTGCAGTCAATTGTTGAAGCAAAGCATTGCGTTGTTCCAAGCTTAAAGGAATACCGGATTGTTGTTGTCTCAGTAATGCCTGGAGAGCAAGAATCTGAGTCGGATTTACAGACTGAAGAACTGTTTGCATAAATGCTGTGAGTTGTGGAGTAGAAGTGGTTGGGTTTCCTGGAGTAGTATAAGAATTGTTGGTTGCAGACACTGAAGTTGAATTTTGAATCTGTGTTGATGCCGGAATTGAAGTTCGGTTAGCAATTTCGTTGGGAGGTGAATTAGATTCAGTAGTAGGTGCGGGTGCCACTGATCTGCTAGATAAATTAGATGTAGATGATGCAGGTATAGGAGCGGCCGCAAGGACACGATTCATTGATGATGGCCGTACAGTTGACAAGTTTTGAGGCAGAGGGGTTTGGTGTATCACTACTTGGGGTTGCAGCATTACTTGTGATTGAATTACAACCTGAGGAGGTGGTGGCAATGGAATTTGAGGGGCTATTGGTTGTGGCTGTGGACGAATAGACTGTTGAGGTCTGGATTGATGCGATTGTACAGATGCCTGTTTTGGAAATGCAATTTTGGATGATAAGGGAATCAGAGATTCCTCTCTTTCGTATATAACCTCCAATAAGCGAGTGTCATAGAATGTATGTGGGCCAATTGTGATATTGCACTTTCCTAAAGATGTGATTGTTGGGTTAGGATTGGTATCCTCAGGTAGTTTTGGTTTAAATTCAATATCGTGTCTGTAAGAAAATTTCTTGAATGTAGAAGAGGTCCATGCTTGACGTGACTGTATTAAAGATAGAAGAAGCATGCCACTAGAAAGATAGTGAATATGGTTAAAACAGAAATTAACCCAATCTTGTCACTCAACAAAATTGATCTCTTGCCTATCCTTGTAGTTCAATAGCGAAGCATCTTCTGGCTGAGGACGACTAGCGGTGGGAAGTGGCAACGAGGCATTTTTTAAGGATTCTGCTCTTTTTCTACTCATTTTTTGGATAGCAAAGAGAGGATCGCCTTTTTTTGTACTCTTAAAGCTTTGCTACAAAATTTTTGAAGTTGAGTAAAAGGGACCCTAACTCGATTCTAATTCATCCTTATTTGCCCTGGTAGTTTCTGATCTGCATGGATTAACCAAGATTCTCAGAGATAGTATATATAGTCCAATTTAGAGGCTATTAAATAATTACTCCTGCATTATGCAACTTTCACTCTTCATTTTTCACAAGCCCGCTAAAAGTATAACTAAAAGGGTTGAATTTTTAATTTTTCAGGCTTTTAAAGTGATTCACTAAAAATCGCTCTTAATATCAAGGTTTTGGGATACAGCCCTTCAAATTCGTTCACTACCAACACCTATTCACCAATATGGCAAAATCTAAAAAATCAAGTTCAAATCCTTCACATCAGAAAAGCGAAAAATCGACTGACACAGATAGTAAAACTAAATCTCCATTTTCTCAACTATCAGAAAGGAGTATAAAGATTAGTTTATTGGTGAAGCCTGGGGCCAAAGAGTCACGAGTTACAGATATTGCGAATGAATATGTTGGGCTACAAGTTAAGAGTTTTGAGAACACACATGTCTAACTGGCCTAATTTCTTTGAGTGATGTGATATTATAAAATCTGAATTTTGAGCCTTCTCGTCATGAAATTTTAACATTCTGATGGTCGAAAAAGATTGCAGCACCGCCAAAGGATGGTGAGGCTAATAAAGAGGTGATTTCATTTCTGGCCCAGGTATGTTTTCTCACTGCATCAAAAAAATCATTGATTAATTTTAATTCGAGTGCAATTAAATCATTTTATCCTTTCCAGATTCTTGAATTGCGAAAATCAGATGTTCAGATAATTTCTGGATTAAAATCACGAGAAAAGACCGTCAGAGTGGATGGATTATCAATAAAACAAATAGATTCCTTATTATTGGTCAACATTGAAGAATAAAATTAACTTTTAACGTTCTGCCAAATGCACATTCTGGGCAAGTTCACAGATTATCCACATCTTTCTGTAAAAACTATAAGAATAAAAATGAAAGATGTACTTATAATTGAAGTAGCATTCTGCCATTGAAGTAGTGTAATGTATTTAACACGCTAAGAACAAATTCTGAAATTTTTTTTTAAATCAGTTGAATGAAAGTTAAATTAAAGTCAAAAGTTCTAAATTTTTAATTTTCAAATCTGGTTTGATCCTAAATTTTCTCTTTATTCAACCAATTGATCTTTTTTGTTGGTGTAATTAATTCAAACATTACATTTCAAATTATTAACAAGTCATTCAGCAAAATTGTTTGAAGCCCAATAATTTTATAATCTAATATATATTCTTTTTTAGTTTATGCACTTTATTATAAGTATGTAATGTATATATATATTACTTTAATTTTCAAATATTTGTTAAACCAATTAAAATTTTAATAAAGTTAATAATTTATCAAAACATAATGTTAATTTGAATAAGATGAATTAATCAAAAAAAATAAATAAATTCAATATTATAATTTTATAATTTTATATATTTTTAAATGTTAAATTTTTTATAATTTTTATAATTTTTAATAATAAAAAGTAAAATGAATTATTATTATTATTATTATTATTATTATTATAATTATTATTAAAATATATTGCTTAAATAAATTGTAAAAAATAATTTTTTTCATAAATATTTCTAAATAAAATGGATTTTTTGAATGATAAAAACTTTAACTACTTTGTTGCTTTTTTCAAATAGTATTTGCACTTTTACCCTTTATAATGACAATCAACTAGTTTACCACATTCAAAAGCTGAACAGATAACTAAAAGCAAACCAGAATCATAAACCCACTAAACAAATTTCAAACTTTGATATATTAAAATTTGCTTAAAGAATAACTCGATTGCTACAAGGCTTTTAATTCTAGGGTTGTCCATTCTATCAGCCTTTTTTAAAGATTCTCGCCAACATTCAATTTATGTTTTTGGAAAGCAGCAATAGGCTGAACTATAAATAATTACCGGACTTTTTTAAACTGACATCAAGTTCAATAATCGGCTATCTTTGCCTATATTTTATTTATTGATAGAAATTACCATCGTCCAAATTGTTTCTTATATGCTGCTTTCATTCAGCTCAGAAGATATTTACTCTGTAAACATTACAATCCCTCGTATATCTCGGTTATTCTAAATCCTATTTATCATTTTCTCCAAAATGTTGACAATTGAATATTTAAACCTCTGAGCATCAAAAGTATAAGCTCGAGATAATTGAAATTTTGTAAGTCTCAGATTCGAATAAGATATTATGACTTAAGATTTGAATGATAATTCAAAATTATTATTAGCCTCAAATTTTCGTTATCTTGAAAGCTAACTTTGATAATTTATAATATGGTGGTCTAAATACCTTCTAACATCATGATGAAATATATTCTTTCCACGGCAAAATTCTAAAGCAGTCGCCATACCGAATTTTTGATCCCAATCCAATCGGGTTTTCAATCTTGAAATAGCTTTGCAAGTCGCTGTTATTTGCCCTCACCAACTCCATAATTAAGATTAAGTATCAAAGAAAACGTAAAATTCAATGAATTTCTTCTTTTACTTAATAGTATGAAAAATTAACTCACAATTATAAAAATCCCTGAGGTTTTATCAATTTCCTCCAAAAGCAATTTTTTTTCCCGATATTTCCTGAAATCCAACATATTTTCTGTTGTTATTGCAACCCCTTTTTGGTGACATCTGTTTCTTACATGATTCTGGCTATAATGAACAATTGGGATTGCTTCTTCAATAAGATCATTATCGGGATCTTCAGGTCATTATGGGGTACTCTATTTGGAAGATCAGTGTTTGTGACAACAAACAAAGTTAAATCTAAGCTTGTCTCTCTCAATTCATTGGATAATTGTGTAACTTCCTTGGCTAACATGAAGTTTTCGAAAATAGAATTTCTATTAGTATTATTCGTCAAAGAGACAATTGATGTAAAGACTGTTTGCTTACATCTTTAGCAGTAAAAAATGCTTTTGCTATACTACGAGGTTTCGCTTGCTTTTTTAGTGACGCTTGAACCACATGAAGGACTTAATTTTTTATCAAGGTTCTCTTTCGCAACTTTAACCTTAGCCACAGGTTTTTTGGTTCACTTGTTGAGCAGTGTCGAAAATATCTACGAGTAACTGAGCAACCATAGTTTGGATTTAGATTTCTTGACAAGTGTTAACAAGAGACAGCTGAAATATAATCAGTAATTTCTATTGCAATCTAAGAATTGTCAGACTTGTCCAAATGCATAAATTCAACCTTGATTAGTCTCCTTCCTATACTCCATGGTTCATTTAACTAATCTTGAAGACTTTAAGATGTCACCACTATTGCATACATTTCCATCAGATTCCCAGCCACCATATTGATGCGCCATCAATCTCAACTCTCCTCGTCGCTTTTCAGCATATAAGTGACTATCACGTCTAACCTTTGCGAGATCCTTGCTTGTCTGCAAGTGACGCCGATCAGCTGAAGCTTTCAGCATAGTTGATTGAGTCAATATATGCATGTATATTACAACGCTACCAAAAATTCCCAAGAAAATTACAAGAGCAGCCATATAGGAATTCTCCATATATAATGGGCCAGAATTGTATCCACCTTTATACCTCTCTTCAACCCACCAATCGTTCTGTGGATTATATTTATTACTGTCATGATGAGTAGGGTGAGATGGTCCTGTGGTATTACTATTACTATTACTATTACTATTATTATTATTATTATTATTGTGAGTATCCCACAGGCCCCCAGATTTCTCCCAACCGAATCCATGACGGATATAAAGTTCTTTCTTCTTATTATTGCCGAGAATCTCATATGCTGCCACGATTTTACGAAATCGATCTAGGCAAATTTTTGATTTATCACCACTCAGATCCGGATGATATTGTTTAACAAGTTCATAATAACGATTTTTGACATCTGCATTGGAGGCAGTTGGGCGCAAATTAAAAATCTCAAATGGTGTTGGATTTTGTTGTTTCGGCCAATTTTTGCTTTTATTATTATTATTATTATTATTATTATTATTATTATTATTATAATTATTATAATTATTATAATTATTATTATTACAACTTTTATCCTCAAGCTTTTCGGTAGCTGTTATGTATCCACGAAAAATATCCATTTTTGATTTTGTAAATTCTTGATTAATTTTGTAATAATGAAAACTTAAAATTGGACCTGTAGCCAACAACAAATGTGGTGAGTGTGACAGGTTTAACTTAGTGGAAAGGTGAACAGATAAATTATAATGAGCTCCAGAACTTGATATGCCATAGTGTTTTGCCTCTTTCGCATAAATACTATTTGATAACCAGAAAGGAGAATAAGAAGTGTGTATTATATTAAATTTTCGTTGCCAATACTTCGGTATGTGTTTAAGCATTGCTGTGAAGAAAAGGAAAAAAGACTGGAGTAACAAAGACTTAACATTCGAAATTGTGATTTGTGAAAAATCTTCCAGGTGAATCGCCGATCCAGAAAATCATATAAATTCCCATTGTTGCTATCTTTTAGTTTAGAATAAGAAGTATAAGATTTAAATTATTATTATTATTATTATTGTAAATTATTTTAAATGGTGATATTCGCTAGAAAATAAATATCGTTGAAACAATAGACGATAATTTGTACTATTATTAAGCTATTCGTTTTTGAAATTTTTCAGAATTTCATATAATTTTTTCAACAACTCGGTGGCCTCTTTTTCATCATATTGATCAATCGAGCCTTCTCGGATGTAGACCGAACCCCATGGCTTGATATATGTTCCATATTTGACATTAGTTTTTAGTGATTCAATTGGATTCTTGGTCACCACATAATAATTGGAGAAAGAACCATTCCAACTAGTTACCGTTTCTTCATTGACTCCACAAAATCGAGCCTGTAAATTGGGAATGAATGTTTCTTGGGCATTTTAATAATAGAAAAATATATACATTCAAAAAACCATTCCTTCACCGCTCGAGGTGATCAAAATTTAAAAAGTTTATGTTTACCAGATAAAAGCATGTCGACATGACATTTGCCATCACCCAACCCAAATTATCCCTTATAATGTTAGTGGCAACAACGCCTGGATGTGTGACGAAACTGTGTATATTACGATTTCTAAATCTGCCATTGAGAGCTACCCCAACAATGTCGATCAAATACTTGGAAGATTCATAAGGATATTTTCTGATTATGAAAATTTTCAAGTTTACCAATATTAAAGTTCATTTATGTGCAGATTAATAATCAAAAAAAAAAAAAAACTAGAAAATATTTACACCAACCCTTTTAAACATTGGAAATCATCTTTATCATAATCCTTTCGGCTAGCAGAGCAAGAACTAACCCATACAACTCTGGGATCATGTGAAGCGGCGAGCAAATCTTCAAGTTCATTAACCTATTATAAGAAAACAAAAAAGTTAGAAATCATTTTGTATCGATCATGAACGTGTCTACATTGTAAATAATCATTAAACTTTTACCTACCATAACAAAATGACCGAAAAAGTTGCAAGCAAACGTTTCACCAAGACCTTCATCGGTAATACGCAATGGTTGTACCAAACAGCGAGACTCGGTCAAAAGTCTAACAGGATGCGTGACGATTTCTCGACATACAAGCCACCAATTTATATGATCGCAGGCCAATATACCAGCATTACAAAAAAGCCAGTCAATTTTTTGGTACCTAAGATATATTTATGAGAAAAATACGTATAATTGATTTATTCGGTTATTTAATGCTGAATTTTGATTTACTTGTGTATTAATCTAAAATGAATTGAGGTTCTGAGAAGTTCTCCAATCAATTAATATTGTAAATTATAATTCAAAAAATCCAGAAACGCCTACCTTTCTTTTAATGTTTTACAAAAAACGAACACTGATTTTACTGAGCTAACATCAACAATAATAATTTCCACATCACCATCAGGAAATTCCTTTAACAATTCATTACGTGCTTTATCAGCCCTTATAAGGTTACGACATGCTAGGATTATTTTAACAGATTCGGAAGAATTACTTGATGAATCTTTTAAAAGTCTCTGAGCGGTTGCAAAACCAATCCCACTTTTTTGATGACAATTTGAATTGGGAAGATGGTCAATAATTTCCAATTAAAGATTAAAGCAATACCATATTCAAGTATCAATGAATTTTTATTGAAAAAAAGAAAATACCTGTTAGCTCCAGTGATTACAGCAACCCTGATTTTTGATTCAGACATGATTTTTAGCTAAAAACACCTAATTTATTCATTTAACAGAAAACTGTTTTCTTAAATAAGCATACAACGTAGTTCGAAAAAAAATATATATGCATATCACAAAACTGGTTATAATTAGTTAGATTGTGGCGGGAAAAAAATTATGAGGTAATTTTTTTCGCAAAAATTTTACCTTTAATAAATTTATTTGTTTTAAGCATAATCAATTTATAAAAATTTATAAAAATTTACATTTAAAATAAATAACTTTTTGATTTAATATTATTTTTGTTATTATTTAATAAATTTAAAAAAGTAAATAATTTAAATGTTTAAAATTAACAATCCAGATGGATTCATCAGCTAAAATTTCTCATTGCAAAAACTTTTTCCACAGCTCGTAAAATTTACTAATTTGATTCTGAATTTTTAGCCAAGACCTGAAAACATCAAAGGGTTTATTAAAGAGTCAAAGTTCCGCACTTCTCAAATTCTTTACGGTTTTCAACTTTGTCAAAAAATGTTTATTCGTTCTATGGGATTTAATTCAAGACCCTTCGGTTTCGCTAGAAGTCAACTGTGCAGCGAGATGATTAAACTCAATTTTGTCCCGCGACAAATTTCTCGCTCAAAACATTCTACGCGTCCCGAACCCAAGCCTACATTTGCACTACCAAAACCCTGTAAGGGTTTCTTGTTCAAATCCATCGCGTTAGTTGGCTATTTCCGAATCACTTATCAATGTCTTTGAATATTTTCTCGGGGCCATATTTCTTTGGCCTCGAAATTCTAATTCCACAAATTCACAAAAGCTTTAATGACCCACCCGGCAATCCCCCCTCCAAAGTTCAAAGGGTTCCCATGGAAAACTAACCGTATTGTTAAAAAACCGCTGCGACGATATCGAGAAAATTTATATAGACTCTATGGCAGAGTTGAAAACCCACCCCCACCGTTACCACGCTTAGGCCCCCGTTATCCCAAAAAAAAAATACCAATAAATCCACGTATAAACTCAGCATTAGGAATACCGCATTCTGCGATCGCGCGTCCTCCACGAAGGAATTACAATCCAAAAGACATTGTCCCGGAAAGATGCAAAAATTATTATCAGGTTAAATTAGAAAGAATCAAAAATCTATTCGAAGTGGCCAAGAGAACTAAGGTCTCCTTAAATGATAAGCAAGAAATCCTATCAATACCTTTTTATCCTTCCAAGCCTCAAGTTCCACCATTGAAGGTCCATTTAAATCCAGTACCGTTACATGGCCCACCAGGAACACAGATCAAACATCAACACCTTGTACCCCCCACTCAACCACAGAACTATAACCGTCAACATATTTCATATTCCTATTTTGTGGAAAGATCAAAAAATCAAGAGCTGCCTGTATATTTCGATATAAGAAATGGACGTACTCAGTTATTGACCGTGGTGAGACGTATCCAGGGAGATATAAAGGTAAAAAATCTGTTGCAATTCTGTTGAGAACATGTTTTATTTTTAACCATTTTTTTCGATAAATCCTAAAGGCCCTGGTAGAAGACCTGAGGCAAGAACTGTTTCCAAATAAGGGTAGGAAAAAACATACCATCATCATCAAACAGAATTGTAGCCAGATTGTAGTCAAGGGTCGTTTTGACCAGGAGATAAAACTGTGGTTACATAAAAAGGGATTTTGAAATCAAATTCGCTAGCTAAACTAAGTATAATACTAGTAACATTTGTCTACTAAATTGGGTGCAAGGTAAAAAAAAAAAAAAAGGGTCTAAAGCCTCTACTATCTATATAGTCGGGGGTAGATATCCTCAAAGTCATTTTAGGACAATTGAATCACCTAAAAATGCTTATATCTCAGACTTAATGTTTAAAAAGGCTCAGCCTTAATTTTCATCTTTGTCTGACTTAGTTAACATCTTTGCGCGTACTAAGGTTTCTGTATCATCGAAAGATGGTCATTTATCATGTGAATTTCTGATATTTCTCACTTCAAAGATCTGCATCATTAGAGTCACTTTTGGCTAATTTCCTTTTTTTCATTTTATTTTGTTCCACCGACTCCATTTGTTGCCATATCTCTTCTTCTTGATCATCCTCCTGCGCTCTTTTATTTGCATTATTGTAATCTATCAGCACCGAATTGAAAATATTAGCATTTTGGTAATTGCTTGAGTCGATCATTTTGAGGATTGGATAAATTAATACCTTTGCTATCTTTATCAATAATAAGACATGTGAGTCGCTGCTTCAAATACACTTTATTCAACAACTTGCGCCCTTCGTTGGTCGAATGCACACGTAAAAACCGATCACATGAGACAGAGACCAAGGACAAAGATGCCGGATCTATTGCTAAATCACGTACAGCTCCGGTGAACCCTATAGATTTAAATCAAAGCCTTTTTAGGAGACTAGACTGATATCGATCATGATGACTCGAATCAACTTTCACAATAACTTTACCTTTATAATGACCTAAGCACTGGCCTTTTAGATTTGCAACCAACGTTTTATATAGGTTTCAAATATAGAAAAAAGTATTAATCCAAGAAAAAATAAAAATAAAATCACTAGGCTTTTCACCTGTTCTTATGTCCATGGATAATACAGAAAGTGCTGTATCCCCTGCCACGATCTCACTAAGTTAGTTGAGATTATGGGAAAATCCAATAAACTTAGAACCCTAAAACAACACCAAATCTGTAAAATTAAAAATGAAATTCATGAAACTAACTATGGATTTCTTCCCATGCTAACAGATGCCACGGGATTTTCACCGATTATAACATTTAATACGGGTCTTCTCTGTGTTCTAATATCATACAAACGTATCTTAAAATTTTGTAGATTAAATTAAGTTTGATACGGCTTTGAACAAGATAAATTATCAAAAGATATATTACTAATACCTGTTTATATTTGGTCCCTACGACAATCTTTGAAGGATCATCTTCGCTCATGAACTGTAGATCCGTAATCCAGATAGGGTGGCGAAGGGAGAGAGCATCATTGGGAAAATTCTTGGCGTTCCATATCCGTCTGCAACTTTCCTTTTGTTCCACTTTTTGATATTTATTTAGAGGTTTATGCTTAATTATGGGTCGGATTGGTGAATTTTTAGTTTCTTCAGGTTTATTAACTTGTGAGCCGTTGACATCCCATACACTAAGGTCACGTTCTTTCCCGCCGAATGCTATTAAATTAGGTTGTTTAGGAAGTACGCGTAAACGGCAAAGGTCTAATGGAAGTTGGATATTTAAAGTATCTTTTATTGTTAAAGGTGCACCCAACTGTATGAAAAATACGATTCAGAAAGAGGATTAGATGATAGGAACACTTGAACCTAATTCCTTTTTTCATACTGCACCATATCATCTAAATTCAAAGAACAACTTGGAAATTTGAATAAAGCTATGTTCAAAAGTTTTCCGGTCCCAAACACCTATTTTACATGAGTGAATTAGTTGGGCCTACCGGATCTGATGGTATAGTCCAATAACGCAGCGTTCCTGCACCTGTACACGTTACTAGGGTACTAATTATACCAAGATTTTCAATTTTAAAAATAACGATGAATTTCTCAAGACAATGAGTATTAAAATAATCTACCTCTCATTGGCAAACAATCCAATAAATCCTTTTGAATTTTTTTCATGGTTGTTGATATTAATTTTGTTCTTGTTATCTTCATCGAGCGATTTTATCTTATTTTTCTCTTTTTTAGTCATATCAGGTAACATTATTGTTTCCTCCTTGAACTCGTAGACCCTCTTAATTTCAACAGGAGAAGATTTATCGACGATCTCAATTTGGCCATTTTGTCTTGCTATTACAAACTAAAAGGGTTTCAATTAATTAAGGATAAATGAGGATGATAAATGATGATAAAGGATAATGAAGTACCTGTGAGAAATCAGAATTATTTCCAGTGATTATACGTTTACACATTAAATTAACGTTACGCCTCGGATCAACACAACCCCATGGTTTAACAGTTGTCTGCAGGGCAGGTGGGTCTTTAGGGTTTAATGTGATAGAGTTACTCGGTATAACAACAGCTGAAAGTATGAATTCACACCAAGCGTTTGATTAAATTATAATAATGGAAAACAAAGTTCGATTTAAACAAATGTATTATCGTATTTTATATTGTCTTTACTTTTGATAAGCCCGTTCTCGTCTCCCACATAAAACCTCATGGTTTGTAATAGAATAGTAGGTAAGAACCAAAAAGTTAGATCAGTGACCTAAATTTTTATTTTTATTTATCCCTGATCAGTAATATCTAAATTAAAAATGCCAATAATTAAATATTATTTTTAAATAAATTTATATTATTTAGGGAATTGCTAAATCGACCCACCCGCAACACGTGATATTAATATATATAGAATTTTAATAAAAAATAACTTTTTCTAATATAAAATTGAATATAGATTATATATTTAATTTTTTATTATGCCATAAGTAATTTATAGTGTTTTATAATTAAAAAACACTTCGTTGTGAACAACCATAATATTCGTTAATATGTTCCTATATATAGTTGAATACGAAACTATGACGTAAAATTATATCACGTGTTGCGGTGGGTCGATTTAGCAATTCTCTTTATTTATTTAAAAATAAATTTAAGAAATACTGTACTTATGATTTAGAAATATTATAATATAATTTAAAAACTTTGTAATTATTAAAATTTTTTTTAAATGTACAACAAAAAATTAAAATAGCTGCGAAAAAATATTAAAAAAATATTATAAAGCAAAATATTTTAAGTTTTGTATTAACAAGATTAAATAATTAAATATTAATTTTAAGAGCTAAAAATATAAGTTGTTAAAGATTATATACTAAAGTTATTGTATAAAATATATATAAAAATATTATTTTATTATAATTTATATATTAAACAGATTTTTATATTGTTAATATACTTAAATTTTTATTTATATTTTAAAAAAAACTAATTATTTTAATATATTAACTTTTTTTTAAGTAAATTACATAAAATATAATTAAAAATACATTAACAAAAAAACAAAAAGTTGGGTTTTAAAACTAGTATAATTAATTTATTTACTGGTTTTTTAAATATAAATATTTTGAATTTTGGTGTTTTTAAAATATTTAAATCTTAAAACAATAAAATAAACAGCAAAACCAATAGTATTAATAATATATTTAATATTAACAATTTTAAAAATTTAATAATAGAAAAAACTTATTATATAAATTTGAAAAAATTAAACAATATTAAAATTATAAATAAAACAGCTTTATAAAAAATTTATATATGTTTATATAATCTAATAAAACTAATATTATTTTATTTTTAATTAATAATATAAATGATAATAATACTATAAAACTTTTTTTATTACAAATATTAAGTTTAAATTATTTAATTTTGCTGTTTTTTTAACCAAAATTTTAAGTTTTTTATTATATTTATAAGTTTAGTAGTTTAATTTATTAATTTAATATCTTATTTTAAAATTATTGTCTTTTTAAATTATGTTATTTTTATTAATAATATTAATTTTAGTATTAAAATTAATTTATTTAAGTTTAAATTTTAAAAATTATTAAATTTGATTGAATTTATTACTTTTTTAATAAACTTAATTGTATTTTTTATGTTAATTCAATTTAATTTTATTATAAATTTTGAAACCAAAATTTGTTTTATTGGTTTTTAAATTAAAAATATATTTAAATTAATTTTTTATTTGCTTAAAAATTTTAAGTTTAAAAATAAAAAAAAACATATTTTTTTAATAAATATGAATTTTGTATTAAATTATAAAAAATTTATAATATTATATAAAAACAAAATAATAAATACAAATATATATTTATAATAAATAAATATTTTTTTTTTTTATTAAAGATTTTACAAGTGCAGCCCAACCACTACCTAAGTACATAGAATACACAGAATCTAAATTAAGCGTGGCTCATGCTTTTTCTACATGTGACTAGCCACTTGGGCCAACCAAGACAGCGCTATGTATCCAGAACTTCCACTACAGGAAAACCACTTAAGAAACCAAAGTCTGATTTTGTAAGGCACGGGTGCAATCTGAACACCCAACCTGAAACCAAAATCTCAGATTGACCCAGCAGACCACAAGGAAGACAGACCAGACACTGACAAAAGAAAGGAGCTGTCTCGTGGTAGAAGGTTATGCTTTTCATAATAGGATCTCAACTTAGCTGTTGGTATCCAAATAGCTGATCTGTGACTCTTAGCAAAATAACGAACGAAATTGACAACCAACGCACTCTCACCAAAACCAGTACCCAAATGGCTTACCGTGTCAGCCACCCAGCCTTTCAACACAAAACCTTTAGCCAGTGCTGTGAATAGGTTGATGGAAGACCCAGCCTCATGCAGCAAATTAGCAATCACATTCCTATCGGCAGCAATTCTTAACACTGCATTCCACTCCATAGAAGTGTCTGACAACAAAGTTTCCTGAACATTGGCATTATGAGTGCAGGAAAACATGTGATTGGAGTCCTTCACCAATCCACACCGAATGCATACAATTATTGGATATTTCAGATCATACAATTTTTTTCTTTTGGCCACTGGTAAGCAGTAGTGGAATGCTTTCATAAAATATGACTGAAGTGTCGCTGATGCACTACTGGTGTAGCCAGATTTGATCTTGC